>JAVTVY010025756.1:0-105097 GCA_036873755.1 Hanleya hanleyi
AATTCCTATCAAATGTGCATCCGGGGGGTATCTTGTAAGCATGCTTACTGATGATTTCCACTGCCACAATCCCATTCAGCTTACTCGTGAAACGTTAACCACCCCCATGTATCTATGCCCTTACGGGGGGTATCTTGTAAGCAGCCTTACTGATCATTTTGATCAAATGTGTGCATCCCTCAGACTATGCTCTAGTTTTATCAGTTTTTTAAATAGTCTGAAATAGGCGAAAATAGCCACAGCTATTTGGAAACAGAGGAGAATCAGTGACGGCACGCCTTTGACGTCAGCGAGGGAAGCTGCACAGTTATATTCCATAACGGCATTCTTATATTGTTCCATCAGTTGGGAGCATCTGTTCATACTTTTGTTTTAAGTTGACGATGCATATAGAAGCAGAGTGGTTGCAAATTAATAGTTCAAACGAAAAACTACATCATCAATTTAGAGAATATGAGTAATTTGAGTGCCAACTTGGCCACGAAGAAAACATTGCAAGCATTCCTATATTTACAGTACTGACAGTGGACAAACCATCTAAAACTTTTTCCTGATGCAATTAGATAAAAGTGGAATTCTAGAGTATATTGTGACTGTTCTATGGACTACAGTTTTGAAATATTTATTTCAATATTGACCGCAAATATACACGAAAATGACACTGAAAGTGTTCCGCGTATGACAATACACGTGACGAGAATGGAAACACAACAGAATTAATTAAATTTCACGTTTCAAAAGAACTCCATCAGCGAAAAGAAAGTTTTCGTTACATACTGTTAATCAGAATAGTGATGTTGTCCTGGAAATAGTTGAAATCTTCGGTTTCGCTTCGCATACAGGGAGCTCAGTTTGCGGTGAAAATTGAAGCGAAAGTGGGAGTGTGCACAATGCAATTGTCCTGAAACCTGATGACGTAGGTTCCCTACATCCATGACAATAAAATCCCACTTCTATCCCTTGATGCAATGCAGGCCCCCAACATCCATGACAATTAAATGGCTGGTGGAGATCTTTATGCAATCCAATTAGCCTGTCACCTCCCTCGTGTAACGTGACATCAACTTAATTACCTCTGCCCGCTGACAAGCGGGAGACCGACACAGTCGAAAAAGCAATCTTTAATTTTGTTTATCGGGTTACATATAGGAATTCATGCCTTGCGGCACATGACTTTGCGTTGACAATGACAACTTAATTGGTTTCGTGTTACATAAGCGATGTTAGATTTCTGGATAAGTGTTCACGTGTCATGCAGATGAATGAATGCACAATTCATCACGTGATTGAGAGAGATATAATAAGTCATCAGGGTTTGGGACCATTGAGGCATTATGTCACATGCAGGCTGAAGTGCTGGTGGTTGAATATCGGTGAGTTAGTTCAAAATATTGTCAGTGAAGTTCACGCAAATCCTCCACTTAAGTAACGCGCGCTGGTAATATTTACTGCCAGTTTAATTCCAGTGTATCTTGAAAGCGGGAGTAGTATAATCGGGCACCCCCGGTCGGCATTGTTTCATTGAAATTGGTACTGGATAACACCATTGTGATGAAACATAAGGTCGGGGAATTATTCGTATAATGTCGGTAAATTAGAGATCTTTTAACAGTGCGAAGGATAGGGAAAATAGTTACTTCCTTATATCCAACAAGACTGCTCCCAGAAATGACCTGTTTTCACCACGCATTGTCTTCCTGGTTGAATCTTCGTTTCTTGAGAAGCTTTGGTATTTTCTCCTTTGTCTTGATTTGTGCCATTTGCACTAATTTTTTTTACATAATCTGGCGGTAAATCCAATGATATATTAATGATAGTGGTGTTAGAATACCCACCAAACGTCCGACAATCGATAACTGTATATATAAACAATCATAAGAATTTCAGCTACAAAATGCTGAATTACAAGCCCGACGTATCACAGTTATGTAGGAAACTGGACCTAAAATTAACTGACAAACCACCCATACCCCAAAGATGAAAAATACGGGAAAATTCACCCAGTTTGCCCGTTGAAATTGTACAACGTTCCCAACTGAGAGATGACTGACTATTACATGTTCGAAGGGAATGTCTGGAAGCTTTAAAACAAATAGTGTTTATAACAAACTCTAAAATGAAAACAAATTCTCAATTTTACAATTAACATCAGCAGGGGAAATTCCCCATCCTGCATTGTTCTTGGGAATCCCACTAGCCAAAAATACGAAACTGCGCGGAGTGAGGCCTTAAGTGTCAGTGAATCTTTCGGCTAAATATTACCATCTCTATGATAAAGATCAACAGGTTATTCTCAGCAATAAATAGTAGGCATTTTCAATACAACTTGGGCACAATTGAAGCGAATATTACAACAACAACACTGACGAACGCGAACTAACGTTGTCAGGATTATGGCTTTTCTCGCAGGAAATTTGTTGAAAAAGTTACGAGCGAATCACCATGATATAAAATATATGCAGTACCGCCCCGTAATTTTTGGCAATTTTACCAAAAGGCTGGAATGCATATGCCCTAAAGTGATTATAAGAAATTGTTGGTACAAATATATCGAAACTGTGGAGTTCTATCAAAAGTCTATGTGGTCGCTTTGTTGAACACATTTTAATTTCATAATAAACATATTCCGGTCATTATGACATATGAGATCTCTTGAGCATATATCAATATTTGGCACTTTGAAGACAAATGAGCATAAATGAGACTATAATTACGACAACACAAAAATAGGATGGAAGACATTTTTGGCTTGACCGACTGCTTCGCACAGAAACAAGTTGTAAAATCGTTAAGAGGCCAACAATATACAATACGATAATAGACTGGGTACCTGTCTCAATTTAAGTATCCAGAATAATAGATGCTATATTTCTTGCGCAAGGGGGATAATCATGGATTCTTTGAGGGCGCAGAAAATAATTTCTAAGTGAAGCCCCTAAATGGCAGTGATACACTATCACAAACTCCATATGTTCATAACAAAGGTTAATGTTACCATCAATAACTGTATATGAAAACTATTTCAGCTACAACATGGTGAATAATAGACCCGAATTATCAAAGTTATGCAGGATACTGGACCTAAAATTATTGGACAAAACACATGAAAAGTACGAAAAATACGCCCAGCTCCGTCCTTGGAAATTGGACGACGTTCCTAATGAGAGATGATTGACTGTTACATGTTCGGGGAGATTTTCTCGAATATCTAAAAAAAAAATGATATGATATCAAGTGAGAAACTACTACATTTTAGTCGAAACCTACGTCTGTGGCAGTAATACAGTGAAAGACATATCAGCGAAGGGGTAGTAGTGGCCTTCATATGAGCACTCATTCAGCCACATGAGAAAAGAAAAGATGATCTCCGGCCCGTCCGCGGGGTCCAAAAGTGCCCTATTGGAATGAACAAAAAAAATAATAAAGCACGATAAATATTTCAATGTCCGAGTGACATCGGATAATCTTCCTTACAGTAACCTTCGAAAACGCGTAGCATGAATACCTATTCAAAATTGCTATGATAAATCGCTAATATCTGATAAAGGCGCATTTCGAGCCCTATTGACCTTGCGGCGCAATGCGCAGAGGAGAGATTTGTGGAGGTCACGTGGAGGTCAAGTGAGTATAGTAAACCATCATTCAGTATCCTAAAAAGTATATAAAGGTGATTTAAACGCATATTGACCTTTGACAATGCGCATGCGCGAAAAACGGGCGTGACCTGGGTATTAATGTCTGACCTATATCTGGTATCGGTGTTACATCATTGTTTATGCATGTGAATGCATGTACTGCCCTGTATCTGGGTACGGGGTTTTTTCCATCTTTACATCCGGGTCCTTCTATCGGGAGGTGATGACGTCACTTCCGGTGTGCGTGAATCGGGCGTGGTCATGCTCATGGGGTTTTTTCCATTCATCGGGTTCTACATCCGGGCCTGTCTTCGCGTGACTCTACATGTTTAGACCTGTACTGACTGTTTTTTTTTTATTCATCCGGGTCCTTGTCTACAATCGGGTTTTCACAGCGGTTTATTTCCATTCGGGTACTCATCTTACATTTGCGTCCTTCTATCTGGGTTTTTCCCTGTTGTACAGCCGTTGGTTTACCATCCGGGTCCTTCTATCGGTGTTTTCCATGTTGTGGGGAAGTGGGTGTATGTGAAATTCGGATTTGTCCCGAAAATATAAAAAGCGGAAAACGGACTTTACCCCTAAAATAGGGAAACCCCTATCAACCAGGTATAGAGGGTCATATATACATCGGAGAGAGAACAACAACAACAAGTGTTCATATAGTTTATTATCCCCTCCCGTACATCATACCCACGCAGGAGGAGCCGCGTTTGGATATGTTTACAATACAAGTAGGCTCTTGTCCAATCAGAAGCCGCCATTTTGGCGCTGCATCTGTCATATTCGTTCTTGCCCGTTAGATGTATTCTCGGCTGCTCTTATCCATGATTCGCACATTTGCATCTATGCGGGAAAATGCCTGTATGGGGTATGGGGGGGAGGGTCATTTTTTGTGGATTTTACTATGGGTTGTTTGGTCTTGTTTTCTTCGTCTCACCACGTAAAACACGATGGAAAGTGTCACGGAGCTAAGCGGTGAACTTTTTCGAAAAGTTCGCGGAGGTCTGGACAGGCCATACTGCGAAATTCACACATGTTCATTGCGATATGGGTTGTTTGGTCTTGTTTTTCACGTCTCACCACGTAGAACACGATGGGAGGGGTCTCTAGGTTAAGCGGGGAAATTTTTTTAAAAGTTCAGGTACCGGGTAGGTCTGTATATAGGCCCATACTAGCTCAGGGGGATAGGTCCATACTGGGAAATTCACACATGTTCATTGCGATATGGGTTGTTTGGTCTTGTTTTTCTCGTCTCGGGCTGTAGAACCCGATGGGCTGGGTCTCGAAGTTAAGCGGTGAAATTTTTTGAAAAAGTCAATGCGCGCACGCGTAGTGGGTAAATAGTGCTGGGTGGACGTTTTGGGATCTAGGTGAGCCCCTAGTGCTCCGGTGGTGTCGTATGAGGTCTTATTTTGAAGCTCTCGTGCAGTAGCACCCGACTGAATCGTATTCAATATACTGCATGCGCAGTCCGGCCGTAGTATAGAAAGCAGGCATTTTGGAGGTGCGTGGGGGTGTGTTTGGGCTAGAGATTGGCGACTATTGGTCCAAATGGGTCGTGGGAGGTGTCAAAGTGAAGTTTTTGTGAGGTAGAGTCAGACTGGCGTATTTTTTTTATTGAAAGTCGCGCCAATCTGAACATACGCAGTTGTGGTCTAGTAAGTAAAGTGGTCATTCTGGAGGTGCGTGGGGATGTGTTTGAGAGACTGAGTTGGACCATTCTTGGTCCGAATGCGTCGTGTGAGGTGTCAAAGCAAAGCAGTTTACAATTCACTTATGCTATTGTCCGTGTATTCAGAAGTTCATTGTTCTGATCTCAGAGTGATGAGGGACCCGAGTTAATCCCTATATGTACAGACTCCACCACACACCATTATTACCACCACCACACACCAGTTCTAGCACCACCACACACTATCACACATCACCACCACCATCATCACCACCGGGCATCAAGGATGGCTGTCATAGTCCAGTAGTGATGGGTGATAGCACACCTCTCCATCGAGTCCACTCTGTAGAGGACCACTTCTCTTAAGGCGTTGAGACGTGCGTTAAGGCGTAACGACGGGCGTTGAGACGGGCGTTAAGTCGTTGAGACGGGCGTTAAGGCGTAGCGACGGACGTTGACGGGCGTCACTGCATTTCGATGTATTGGTGGCAATTCCATGAAAATCATAGCTTCTGAGCTAGTTCACCAGGGCGTTGAAGCGTTAAGCTGAGCGTTGACGAGCGTTGAGACGGGCGTTAAGGCGTAAAGGTAGGGCGTTAAGGCATTGAGACGGGCGTTAAGGCGTAACGACGGGCGTTGAGACGGGCGTTAAGGCGTAACGACAGGCGTTGACGGGCGTTGAAACGGGTGTTAAGGCGCAACGACGGGCGTTGAGACGGGCGTTAAGGCGTAACGACGGGCGTCACTGCATTTCGATGTATTGGTGACAATTCGATGAAAATCAGAGCTTCTGAGCTAGTTCACCAGAATGTTGAAGCGTTAACCTAAGCGTTGACGAGCGTTGAGACGGCCGTTAAGGCGTAAAGGTAGGGCGTTTAGGCGTTGAGACGGGCGTTGAAGCGTTAAACTAAGCGTTGACGAGCGTTGAGACGGGCGTTACGGCGTAAAGGTAGGGCGTTAAGGCGTTGAGACGGGCGTTAAGACGTAACGACGGGCGTTGAGACGGGCGTTAAGGCGTAAGGACGGGCGTTGACGGGCGTTACTGCATTTCGTTGTATTGGTCGCAATTCGATGAAAATCAGAGCTTCTGAGCTAGTTCACAAGGGCGTTGAAGCGTTAAGCTAAGCGTTGACGGGCGTTACTTTCACTCACGCGTTACAGAACATTGGTTCGGTCCATGCTTGGAGATGGAGACGACAAAGAGGAGCGACCCCAGATCCCGAAAGAGTTCACAGAAGCGGTCCTCGACAGAGTGGACTCGATGGAGAGGTGCGCTATCATGCACCACTACTGGACTATGACAGCCATCCTTGATGCCCGGGCTATAGACCACGAGCGCTCACGCCGGAAACAGCGACGGCTCGTTGGCCTCACAATGGTATTTGCCCTATTGACCCTAACGCTGTGGCAATGACAGTTCCGTCTTACAGTGACAGAAAAGAACGGCTCTTCAGACCCTCCATATCTTCCGAAAGAGAGACGGCTAACTAAGCACAATGTTCAAACACGAGTACATAGTTGTTTTTCTCCTCGTATTGATGGGAAAGAGATAATATATGTCCCAAGAAACTTCAAACAATCAGAAGTCCAAATTGACAAGGTCCGGGATGTAAAATCGCCGAGCTCCGCCACGTGGGAGCTACCACCACCAACGGGCTTTGACGGGCGTCAACGCCCGGTGGTGGTGGTGGTGGTGGTGGTATGTGGTTTAGTGTGGTGTTGATGGTAGAACTAGTGGGTGGTGGTAGTAATAGTAGTGTGTGGTGGAGTTTGTACATATAGCCATTAACTCGTGTCCCGCATCATTCTGTGATCAGAACAATGAACCTCTAACTACACGGACAATAGCATAAGTGAATTGTAAACTGCTTTGCTATGACACCTCACACGACGCATTCGGACCAAGAATGGTCCATCTCAATCGCTCAAACACATCCCCACGCACCTCCAGAATGATCACTTTACTTACTACACCACAACTGCGCATGTTCAGTTTGGCACGATTTTCAATAAAACAAAACACGCCATTCTGACTCTACCCCACAAAAGCTTCACTTTGACACCTCCCACGACCCATTTGGACCAATAGTGGTCCATCTCTGCCCCAAACACACCCCACGCACCTCCAAAATGCCTGCTTTCTATACTACGGCCAGACTGCGCATGCCCAGAATATTGGAAACGGTTCAGTCGGGTGAACATGAACATGTGTGAATTTCCCAGTATGGACCTATCCCCTTGAGCCAGTATGGGCCTATATACAGACCTACCCGGTACCTGAACTTTTAAAAACATTTCACCGCTTAACTTCGAGACCCCTCCCATCGTGTTCTACGTGGTGAGACGTGAAAAACAAGACCAAACAACCCATATCGCAACGAACATGTATGAATTGCCCAGTATGGACCTATCTACTGAGCCAGTATGGGCCCATGGGCCTATCCAGACCTTCGTGAACTTTTCGAAAAATTTCACCGCTTAGCTCCGAGACTCTTCCCATCGTGTTTTACGTGATGAAATGAAGAAAACAAGCCCAAACAACCCATAGTAAAATCCACAAAAAAATGACCACCCCCATACCCCATACATTTTCCCGTATAGATGCAAATGTTCGAGTCATGGATAAGAGCAGCCGAGAATACATCTAACGGACAAGAACGAATATGTCAGATGCAGCGCCAAATGGCGGCTTCTGATTGGACAAGAGCCTACTTGTATTGTAAACATACCCAACGCGGCTCCTCCAGCGTGGGTATGATATACGGGAGGGGATAATAAAGTATATGAACTGTTGTTGTTGTTGTTGTTGTTGTTGTTGTTGTTGTTCTCTCTCCGTTGTATATATAACCCTCTAGACCTGGTTGATAGGGGTTTCCCCTATTTTAGGGATAAAGTCCGTGTTCCGCTTTTCATATTTTCGGGCCAAATCCGAATTTCACATACACCCACTCCCCACAACATGGAAAAACACCGATAGAAGGACCCGGATGGTAAACCAAAGGCTGTACAACAGGGAAAAATCCTGATCACGCCCGATTCACGCACACCGGAAGTGACGTCATCACCTCGCGATAGAAGGACCCGGATGTAGAGATGGAAAAACCCCGTACCCAGATACAGGTCAGTACATGCATTCATTCAAAACCGAAAACTCGGATGTAAACAATGATGTAACACCGATACCAGATATAGGTCAGGCAATAATACCCAGGTCACGCACGTTTTTCGCGCATTGTCAATGGTCAATATGCGTTTAAATCACCTTTATATACTTTTTAGGGTACTGAACAAGGGTTAACAATACTCACTTGACCTCCACGTGACCTCCACAAACCTCCCCTCTGCGCATTGCGCCGCAAGGTCAATAGAGCTAGAAATGCGTTTTTATACTACGAAATAATAGTCAAGAACTAGGTCAGACTACCATGGTCACGCCAGATTCACGCATACCGGAAATGACGTCATACACAACACCTGCGCACACTCACGCTTATTGATCTCTGATCACGTGACCTCCCCACGAAAGTAGGCCAAGTCGAGTCAATACGTGTTTTAGACACTACTCGCGTCGCTGTATATTGATCTGACCTGGATTGGTTTAAATTATTTTATTTTACACCAGAGTGATGGGAGCGCAGTAAGTCAAGCTTATAGCCCGTCTCCCACATACAATGAAATACATCAGACAATTTACAGAAGAAACAACCCAATAAGAGAAATAAGGAGAGGAGGCCAGTAAGCATTGGAAAATAAATAATTAAAGATGCTACATAGATAATAATAATAATTGTATATAAAATTATCGTGTTCCATTTGTGTGTTACTTAAGAGGATCCTTTAAATGTGTAGAGAAACTCAGGATGTCACAGTGTTAGAATTTGCGATGGTCGCTTAATTTTGAATGTATTTGAAATGGTTATTGAAATCGTTTAGTGTTTGTTATATAATTTCCAAGATATTTTTGAATTGATATATTAGATGCTTCATCTTTGTCGAGGTCACCAAATAAGAGTGTTCTGGCTGTTGGTAGATTTAGATTGTAGATGGTCGAAAGATTATTTAAGAGATCGGCTCTTTGGGTTGTAAATAATGGACAATGAAACAAAAAATGTGTAACAGTTCACAGTGGCCGCAATTACATTGTGTATTTTCTGATAAAAAATTATCAAACAAGTGCCTTTTCAAGTTACTACATTCATTTCTAAGTCGACATAGAAATACATTTTCTTTACGAGAACCTACATAATTCCATGTGTGAGGCTTAGTCAGCAAAGATTGACCTGGATTGCAGTGACACGGTCAGTCTCTGCCGACTGAAAGTCACTGATAATACGAGTCACAGCTGGTAATAATTCAGTCATAAGTGATTGTCATGCCATGGACAAAGAGACGGTAAAAAGAGGAATCCATAATATACTGTTATACGATCACGTTCTAAATGATAAAAGTATATCTATTCAGCTGTGTTATTACGATCATCTGAGGGGTACTGCCTGTTTCAACAGTGCCCGTATGATAATCGTAATGACACAGCTCCCACAGCTGAATAGATATACTTTTATTATTTAGAAAGTGATCATATAACAGTATTTTCGTTTTTTGGGGATTACACTATCTTAAAATAGCACAAATTCTATTGCTGAAAAATTAGTCGAGTCCCGTGCGGGATTCGAACCAGCGACCCCAGAGTCAGGCACCAAATCAGCACTGTATGGCAGCGATCTAAACCACTCGGTCAAGGGGCCTCCTACAAAATTGGAGGTAGCAGACCGGTAGTCTTGAAAGCGAACAAACAGTACCCCTCTGGTGATCGTAATGCCACAGCTCTCATAGCTGAATAGATATACTTTTATCATTTAGAAAGTGATCGCATTCTCGTGATTTGGGGATTACACTATCTTAGAATAGCACCAATACTAGTGCTGAAAAATTAGTCAAGTCCTGTGCGGGATTCGAACCAGCGACCTCAAAGTCAGGCACCTAATCGCCAGCATTGTATTGCGGCGATCTCAACCACTCGGCCAACGGGCCTCCCACAAGATAGAAGGTAGCAGACCGGTAGTCTTGAAAGTCTATTTGTATGTTATCCAAGTTTGTTTCTTTAATTCAACAAAGAGACACGTAATTCATTTTACAACAGCGTATCCCAAAGCAGGTCTTATGAATTTCTTGTACATCATTCCACGGCGTTCTGCGATGTGACAAAGTGAAGACAGTGTCTTGTGTTGTCCGATTGTTCATATCCTATAACATTGTAATTTCTATAATTTTTCAGTACTGCATGTAGCCAATACATTTAATAATGGAATATTTTTACGGGTAAAAACGTTTCACACATATTAACGCTATAAATCAAAATGTATCAGCAAAAATAACAAGAATATAATTCCAACAAAAGCTGTATATAAACAGATAAGCTGACAATGAAAACACCTGGGATTTGTATATCTCTGCTACTGAGGCGGTGAAGATTGGCTAGATCGACTTCAGAACTTTTGCATTCTTAATTTTAACGATATATCTGTACCGTTGAAAAGCACAAATAGTATCCCGGTTTGCCAAAACAACTGATGAGTTCAGTTTTATTAAACAGGTTGAGGAATTTCCCAAGTTCGAAATATCTTTGTTGTTTTGAAACACCTTTGTTGTTTTTAAAATACCGGTATTTTACTTTCAAGATGGCAAATTTCGGTATTGAGTTTGCACTTCAACAGTTAATAGTTAACAATAAGACGTGGTTAAAAAGTGCGAATTACAGCAGTAATCAAATACTATTACCATTGTATGCAAGACCGGAAATATATGGCACTCTCTGTGTATCCAGTCAGTCAGTTTTCCCCATATTTCTAACTTACAGAACCACTGCAAAATAAATACCGATATTCTAAAGTTTCTCTCTCTTTATGACAAAATGTACATGATGGCTTTGAAATGAATTTCATTTTAACGAGACTTGCCTACGTGACCAGACATGTATATGTGTTCACCTATAATTGTAAATTTCGTAACTTGGGTTTCTGAAGTGCACGGTTTCGCCCACTATATAATCGCCGCGCCATTTTTAGTCCTAAATTCGATCTGCCGTCACATCGCAACAATTCATTACGCAACAGGCCAAATACCATTGCAAAGTGTTGTTTCCTTATTCTTTTTTATTAATTCTTTTTTTTTTTCAACTCACCCGTTCCTTTTTTGTATACCTTGTTTACAATTTCCGATTCCGCATTGTGATTAGTGAAAATGTTTGAGAGCTGATGTAGCTTGAAATTCTAAGAAGTCTCAAAAACTGAAAAACAATAGATTCTAATACGATTTGTGAAAAGATATTTGGAATTACTGATCAAGTCTATCGGTGTTCTTTAGTTTAAGTCATAGTTTTATCTTTATTTCAATCAGTTAAACAATTACAAAGTGCGGGATAGTCAGTCATTACTCATTGCGATAATGTCCTGAAACATTTTTTGATAGTATAAACAGAACATCTGCGGGGGAGGCTAGTAGTTATAATAATGACCATATACAAGTATGGAGATAGGTGATAATCAGACAATATGCCTGTGGGCAACAATACATCTCGATGGGGATAGCGGTGAAGTCCAGCTGGGATATGTAGGGCATGGTTTCGGTAACCTGCCGTTCAAGGCGATAAACCAAAGAATTGCCAATAACTCAAGAAACAATAGGTTTTAAAGTCGAGCGGAATTTTGAATACATTGACATCTTTTACTCTAAATGAAATTAATATACATACTATAAAAAGCCTGAATATCGCTCAACTTTTACAAAAGAAAAAATACAAATACAAAAGAAAAACATCAACTCCCAAGAAAAACAATAGCGCCCTCAACACCTCAATATGAGAACACCTGGGACAATAGGTTAGACCCACCGCGTAATACATAACAACCCAATTTTCAATAAACAATCAACTCCAATGGAACGCCCGAAGCATCAGGAAAAACGGGGACAATCTTAAAGTCTTAGTAAATGAAATCAACCCAGATATAATTTGTGTTCAGGAAACTTTTCTGAAGCCAGGAAAAAATAAATTTACAATAAACGGATATAAGCCGTATAGATCAGACAGACTTTCAGGTGCACTAGGGGGTAACCTCATATTAATAAAAGAGGACCTGATTCACATAGAACTAGATAAAAGCCCTACCAGTGACGATCTCGAATGGTACGCTATTCAGGTCTTCTTCAATAACAAACCTATTAACATCATTAATTTATATGCCCCAGGAAGTCTAAAGAAAATCTCCCCAAAAGAACTGGACAACATCACAAAGAAATTTGACTCCCCTATTATCATATGTGGTGATTACAACAGTCATAACCCCATTTGGGACGACAATTGCATCAAGGCAGACGAAAAAGGCCAAGTAGTGGAAAAATGGCTTGACCAAAACAACCTATGCTATTTAAATAATGGCCACGGGACGCGAATAGACATGAACACCGGTAAACTATCTGCAATAGATTTAACTATTGTCTCCCCTGATCTAGCTGTTAAATCCGAATGGGAAGTGATTCTCGACACGCTTGACAGCGACCACTTCGCCATTCTGACGTAAATTAGTATAAAACCGGACTCTGAAAGGACAGACGCCCCTCCAAAGTTTCAGTACTCCAAAGCCGAATGGAATAGTTTCCAGAAAGACTGTCAAAGCCTAAATCATGACGAGATATTCAATTCCGATCCAGAGATGTTTAATGAGAACATTACAAATTCACTACTAAACATAGCACAAAAATACATTCCGATATCACAACAACGCCACAACAAAAACCCGGTACCCTGGTGGAACCCAGAGTGTGCTAAGAATATTACGGCCAAAAAGAAGGCACTTAGAAAATTCAAAAAAAGTAGGCTCCAAAGTGATCACGCGAACGACAAGGAACTCAAAATCATAGCTGAAAAAAGTGTCAAAGAAGCTAAATCCAAATGCTGGGAAGACTTTTGCAACACTATAGATACCAAAACCAATTCCAAAAAAGTATGGAATAAAATAAAAAATATACAAGGAAAGTTAACAAACACAGTCCCTGTACTGAACAAAACTAAAAAAACGAACAAAGAAAAGGCAGAACACCTCGCCGAATCTTTCGCTTCAAACAGTAGCGATATCAACCTGAAACCAAAATTCAGAAAAATTAAGGAAGAGACAAAGATAGAAAACGATTTGGACGATCATCTAGAAAACTATCTCAATGCAGACTTCGATATTAATGAATACCGCAAAGCTATACACTGTAAAAAAGAGAGCTCACCTGGTGAAGACAAACTAGGATACACGATCCTTAAACACCTACCAAATAAAACACAGAAACTAATTTTGAAACTAATTAATGTCAGCTGGCAGACCAAACAACTTCCAAGTAAATGGAAAACATCTATCGTTATCCCAATCCCAAAACCAGGTAAAGATCCATCAGACAGCAGCTCTTACCGCCCAATTTCACTCACTTCAAATCTATGTAAAATAATGGAAACCATGGTAAAGAATAGACTGGAATTTCATATGGAAATCAACAACTTATGGAGGAGCCGCGTTTGGATATGTTTACAACACAAGTAGGCTCTTGTCCAATCAGAAGCCGCCATTTTGGCGCTGCATCTGTCATATTCGTTCTTGCCCGTTAGATGTATTCTCGGCTGCTCTTATCCATGATTCGCATATTTGCATCTATACGGGAAAATGCCTGTATGGGGTATGGTGGGGGGAGGGTCATTTGTTGTGGATTTTACTATGGGTTGTTTGGTCTTGTTTTCTTCGTCTCACCACGTAAAACACGATGGAAAGTGTCACGGAGCTAAGCGGTGAACTTTTTCGAAAAGTTCGCGGAGGTCTGGACAGGCCATACTGGGAAATTCACACATGTTCATTGCGATATGGGTTGTTTGGTCTTGTTTTTCACGTCTCACCACGTAGAACACGATGGGAGGGGTCTCGAAGTTAAGCGGGGAAATTTTTTTAAAAGTTCAGGTACCGGGTAGGTCTGTATATAGGCCCATACTGGCTCAGGGGGATAGGTCCATACTGGGAAATTCACACATGTTCATTGCGATATGGGTTGTTTGGTCTTGTTTTTCTCGTCTCGGGCTGTAGAAGCCGGTGGGCTGGGTCTCGAAGTTAAGCGGTGAATTTTTTTGAAAAAGTCAATGCGCGCACGCGTAGTGGGTAAATAGTGCTGGGTGGACGTTTTGGGGTCTAGGTGAGCCCCTAGTGCTCCGGTGGTGTCGTATGAGGTCTTATTTTGAAGCTCTCGTGCAGTAGCACCCGACTAAATCGTATTCAATATACTGCATGCGCAGTCCGGCCGTAGTATAGAAAGCAGGCATTTTGGAGGTGCGTGGGGGTGTGTTTGGGCTAAAGATTGGCGATTATTGGTCCAAATGGGTCGTGGGTGGTGTCAAAGTGAAGTTTTTGTGAGGTAGAGTCAGACTGGCGTATTTTTTTTATTGAAAGTCGCGCCAATCTGAACATACGCAGTTGTGGTCTAGTAAGTAAAGTGGTCATTCTGGAGGTGCGTGGGGATGTGTTTGAGAGACTGAGTTGGACCATTCTTGGTCCGAATGCGTCGTGTGAGGTGTCAAAGCAAAGCAGTTTACAATTCACTTATGCTATTGTCCGTGTATTCAGAAGTTCATTGTTCTGATCTCAGAGTGATGAGGGACCCGAGTTAATCCCTATATGTACAGACTCCACCACACACCATTATTACCACCACCACACACCAGTTCTAGCACCACCACACACTATCACACATCACCACCACCATCATCACCACCGGGCATCAAGGATGGCTGTCATAGTCCAGTAGTGATGGGTGATAGCACACCTCTCCATCGAGTCCACTCTGTAGAGGACCACTTCTCTTAAGGCGTTGAGACGGGCGTTAAGGCGTAACGACGGGCGTTGAGACGGGCGTTAAGTCGTTGAGACGGGCGTTAAGGCATAACGACGGACGTTGACGGGCGTCACTGCATTTCGATGTATTGGTGGCAATTCCATGAAAATCATAGCTTCTGAGCTAGTTCACCAGGGCGTTGAAGCGTTAAGCTGAGCGTTGACGAGCGTTGAGACGGGCGTTAAGGCGTAAAGGTAGGGCGTTAAGGCATTGAGACGAGCGTTAAGGCGTAACGACGGGCGTTGAGACGGGCGTTAAGGCGTAACGACGGGCGTTGAGACGGGCGTTAAGGCGTAACGACAGGCGTTGACGGGCGTTGAAACGGGTGTTAAGGCGTAACGACGGGCGTTGAGACGGGCGTTAAGGCGTAACGACGGGCGTCACTGCATATCGATGTATTGGTGACAATTCGATGAAAATCAGAGCATCTGAGCTAGTTCACCAGAATGTTGAAGCGTTAACCTAAGCGTTGACGAGCGTTGAGACGGCCGTTAAGGCGTAAAGGTAGGGCGTTTAGGCGTTGAGACGGGCGTTGAAGCGTTAAACTAAGCGTTGACGAGCGTTGAGACGGGCGTTACGGCGTAAAGGTAGGGCGTTAAGGCGTTGAGACGGGCGTTAAGGCGTAACGACGGGCGTTGAAACGGGCGTTAGGGCGTAACGACAGGCGTTGACGGGCGTTGAAACGGGATTTAAGACGTAACGACGGGCGTTGAGACGGGCGTTAAGGCGTAAGGACGGGCGTTACTGCATTTCGTTGTATTGGTCGCAATTCGATGAAAATCAGAGCTTCTGAGCTAGTTCACCAGGGAGTTGAAGCGTTAAGCTAAGCGTTGACGGGCGTTGAGACGGGCGTTAAGGCGTATATATAGGGCGTTAAGGCGTTGAGACGGGCGCTAAGGCGTAACGACGGGCGTTGACGGGCGTCACTGCGTTTCGATGTATTGGTAGCAATTCCATGAACCAGGGCGTTGAAGCGTTAAGCTAAGCGTTGACGGGCGTTACTTTCACTCACGCGTTACAGAACATTGGTTCGGTCCATGCTTGGAGATGGAGACGACAAAGAGGAGCGACCCCAGATCCCGAAAGAGTTCACAGAAGCGGTCCTCGACAGAGTGGACTCGATGGAGAGGTGCGCTATCATGCACCACTACTGGACTATGACAGCCATCCTTGATGCCCGGGCTATAGACCACGAGCGCTCACGCCGGAAACAGCGACGGCTCGTTGGCCTCACAATGGTATTTGCCCTATTGACCCTAACGCTGTGGCAATGACAGTTCCGTCTTACAGTGACAGAAAAGAACGGCTCTTCAGACCCTCCATATCTTCCGAAAGAGAGACGGCTAACTAAGCACAATGTTCAAACACGAGTACATAGTTGTTTTTCTCCTCGTATTGATGGGAAAGAGATAATATATGTCCCAAGAAACTTCAAACAATCAGAAGTCCAAATTGACAAGGTCCCGGATGTAAAATCGCCGAGCTCCGCCACGTGGGAGCTACCACCACCAACGGGCTTTGACGGGCGTCAACGCCCGGTGGTGGTGGTGGTGGTGGTGGTATGTGGTTTAGTGTGGTGTTGATGGTAGAACTAGTGTGTGGTGGTAGTAATAGTAGTGTGTGGTGGAGTTTGTACATATAGCCATTAACTCGTGTCCCGCATCATTCTGTGATCAGAACAATGAACCTCTAACTACACGGACAATAGCATAAGTGAATTGTAAACTGCTTTGCTTTGACACCTCACACGACGCATTCGGACCAAGAATGGTCCATCTCAATCGCTCAAACACATCCCCACGCACCTCCAGAATGATCACTTTACTTACTACACCACAACTGCGCATGTTCAGTTTGGCACGATTTTCAATAAAACAAAACACGCCATTCTGACTCAACCCCACAAAAGCTTCACTTTGACACCTCCCACGACCCATTTGGACCAATAGTGGTCCATCTCTACCCCAAACACACCCCACGCACCTCCAAAATGCCTGCTTTCTATACTACGGCCAGACTGCGCATGCCCAGAATATTGGAAACGATTCAGTCGGGTGAACATGAACATGTGTGAATTTCCCAGTATGGACCTATCCCCCTGAGCCAGTATGGGCCTATATACAGACCTACCCGGTACCTGAACTTTTAAAAACATTTCACCGCTTAACTTCGAGACCCCTCCCATCGTGTTCTACGTGGTGAGACGTGAAAAACACGACCAAACAACCCATATCGCAACGAACATGTATGAATTGCCCAGTATGGACCTATCTACTGAGCCAGTATGGGCCCATGGGCCTATCCAGACCTTCGTGAACTTTTCGAAAAATTTCACCGCTTAGCTCCGAGACTCTTCCCATCGTGTTTTACGTGATGAAATGAAGAAAACAAGCCCAAACAACCCATAGTAAAATCCACAAAAAAATGACCACCCCCATACCCCATACAGGCATTTTCCCGTATAGATGCAAATGTTCGAGTCATGGATAAGAGCAGCCGAGAATACATCTAACGGACAAGAACGAATATGACAGATGCAGCGCCAAATGGCGGCTTCTGATTGGACAAGAGCCTACTTGTATTGTAAACATACCCAACGCGGCTCCTCCAGCGTGGGTATGATATACGGGAGGGGATAATAAAGTATATGAACTGTTGTTGTTGTTGTTGTTGTTGTTGTTGTTGTTGTTCTCTCTCCGTTGTATATATAACCCTCTAGACCTGGTTGATAGGGGTTTCCCCTATTTTAGGGATAAAGTCCGTGTTCCGCTTTTCATATTTTCGGGCCAAATCCGAATTTCACATACACCCACTCCCCACAACATGGAAAAACACCGATAGAAGGACCCGGATGGTAAACCAAAGGCTGTACAACAGGGAAAAATCCTGATCACGCCCGATTCACGCACACCGGAAGTGACGTCATCACCTCGCGATAGAAGGACCCGGATGTAGAGATGGAAAAACCCCGTACCCAGATACAGGTCAGTACATGCATTCATTCAAAACCGAAAACTCGGATGTAAACAATGGTTTAAACAATATTTTATTAAGTCGAGGATAGGCGAACAGGGCTAGCCTATATAAACGCCGCTCCCGAAGCCGTTGGTATATCATACATATAAAGAAGATGGCGGAACATATATAACAGAATTGATAGTGCAGAGAAAATAATAATATAACATAGGTAATAAATTAATGAGATATTAACTAAGAAAAATTTGACTGCCAAAAGTTAAAGAAATTAGACCTTAATTGGTGTACTTCAACGATAATAATTACCGTGTGTCTAGCGATAATATATTACGCGCATAATTAAAGCATGATGCTAATTAATAATGGATGGCAAATGGCAAACATTCCAAAATCCAAGGATGTTAGGTAACAAACCGATGTGAATCTATTAAATATTGTTGAACTTTTAAAAATATATCTTCATTTGCTTCAAACTTAAGTTCATCACTGCCGAATAATAGGGTGCTGCATGTAGGGAACTCAACATATTTAGTAATATTGTTCAGCATAGTTCGTCGCAAATCTGCTTGTAATGGACAATGAAAAAGAAAGTGGTTTGAGTCTTCATAATAAAAACCGCAGCTGCACGCAGGAGAATCGTCTATGAATCTATTAAATTTATGGGCGTTAAGCTCGCTACATTGAAGCCGCAGTTTAGCATGTAGTACTTGTCCGTTTCTGGATCCGGAGTAAAAATATTTTGGACATTTAATGTCGTCGCGGCTCAGTCGTTTTTTGAAAGAAGTGTAACTCGGGGCGTTCCTGATTTCATCACTCAGGTCATTCCACATTCTAGACGTAGAGGGAATAAAGGAGCTAGAATAAAGCTGGGTTCTACAAAATGGAATGGATAGATCGATATATTACGTAATGGGTATTCACACCTATGTGAGACTCGCCGCGGGACTAGAGCTGAGAGGAACGAAGGACACATGTTATTTACCATTTTATAAAATACCTGGAGCTTATGACGGTTTCTTCGTTCCCTCAGGGGAATAAATCCTGTTTCATTATAAATGGAATTATGACTAGTCCCGCGGACAGCTCCACATATGGTTCTAAGGGCGTCCAGCTGTAGCTTCTCTAATAGAGTCAATTTCTCCTCCGTGCAGCTGCTCCATACAACATCTGCATAGTCGAATATAGGGAGTATAAATGAAGAATATAACGTTTCCAATGATTTTCTAGAGAGTCGATATTTTAGACTTCTTAAGCAATTGATCATGGGACTAACTTTACTAAATATCGCTTCGATGTGAGACTTCCATTGACCCGTTGACATCAGATAGACACCCAAGTGTTTATGCTCGTTGACTTCAGTTAAAACACTGTCGCCAAAAGTCAGGTCAGGCCGATTGAGGTGTGTATGTTTTAGACTGAAATTCATTGATTTAGATTTTTCTGGACTAAATTTGACTAACCATTTTTCGGCCCAGTTTTTTATTTTATCCAGATCAGAATTAAGAATTTCTGCTGATAGGATGGGGTCCTCGACAACAATGTACATGGAAGTATCATCAGCGAATAACCGAATATTTGAACGGATGTCTAAAACAATGTCATTTATGTAAAGTAAAAACAGAAGTGGACCCAGTACAGAACCCTGAGGAACCCCAGCAGGAACCGTTGACGGTGGTGATGTAGTGCCAGCAAGAGTAACAAATTGCTTTCGATCGCAAAGATAACTTCTGAACCAGTCAAGCAGCTTGCCTCTAATTCCAACAGCTTTTAATTTATGTAAGAGGCCTTTATGCCATACTCTGTCAAAGGCTTTGCTAATGTCAAAGAAAATGGAACGAACATCATTGTGATTATCAAAGGCCTTACAGATAAAATCATAAATATCAACAAGCTGGTATACAGTACAATCACCAGGGACGAAGCCCGACTGAAGAGGAGTGATAACAGTGTGGTCTAGAAGGAAATTATGAACATGTTTATAAATGGCTCTTTCAAACAGCTTGAATATAGCGGATGTAAGCGCAATAGGTCTATAGTTACCAGGGCAGTTTAATGAACCTTTTTTGTGAACCGGAAGAACCTGGGCTAATTTCCATATATTTGGGACACAATGGGACGATAAAGAAAGATTAAATAATTTTGTTAACGGACCGGACAACTCGATGGCAACAGATTTCAATATGCGGTTACTAATGCCATCAGGCCCGGTAGCTTTATTAACTTCCAAACAGAGCAGTAGACTTTCAACTTCCTCGGTAGACAGTACGATATTGTCGATATAATCGTCGTTAAAGGGTATTTGGGGGACTTCACTATTGCTATCATTAATTGTTGATTGGGCAACAAAATAATCATTGAAGGCGTTAGCTATTTCTTCAGGTTGGCTGTATATCAAATTATTGTGTTCAATTGGGGCCGGCAAAACATTAGACTTTCCATTTTGTACAATATATGTTTTCAATAATTTCCACCAAGTTTTGGAACCAGAGGGACTGCTTTGTAATTTTTCATCAATTTTTTCATTGTATGTCTTCTTTGCTTCGCGGATCATGCCAATAGTCTCATTTCTAATTTTTCTGAAGCGAGCCCAATCGTCGAAAAGATTCGTTCTTTTCGCTTTGCGGTGAACTCGGTCACGTGATCGCATTTGCCTGCGTAGCGCGCCTGTCATCCACGGACAGTCGTTTGGCCGGATTGTCACTATTTTGTTTGGTATATATTTCTTCATAGTTTCGATGATGTAATTGGAGAAATGTAAACAATGATGTAACACCGATACCAGATATAGGTCAGACAATAATACCCAGGTCACGCACGTTTTTCGCGCATTGTCAATGGTCAATATGCGTTTAAATCACCTTTATATACTTTTTAGGGTACTGAACAAGGGTTAACAATACTCACTTGACCTCCACGTGACCTCCACAAACCTCCCCTCTGCGCATTGCGCCGCAAGATCAATAGAGCTAGAAATGCGCTTTTATACTACGAAATAATAGTCAAGAACTAGGTCAGACTACCATGGTCACGCCAGATTCACGCATACCGGAAGTGACGTCATACACAACACCTGCGCACACTCACGCTTATTGATCTCTGATCACGTGACCTCCCCACGAAAGTAGGTCAAGTCGAGTCAATACGTGTTTTAGATACTACTCGCGTCGCTGTATATTGATCTGACCTGGATTGGTTTAAATTATTTTATTTTACACCAGAGTGATGGGAGCGCAGTAAGTCAAGCTTATAGCGCGTCTCCCACATACAATGAAATACATCAGACAATTTACAGAAGAAACAACCCAATAAGAGAAATAAGGAGAGGAGGCCAGTAAGCATTGGAAAATAAACAATTAAAGATGCTACATAGATAATAATAATAATTGTATATAAAATTATCGTGTTCCATTTGTGTGTTACTTAAGAGGATCCTTTAAATGTGTAGAGAAACTCAGGATGTCACAGTGTTAGAATTTGCGATGGTCGCTTAATTTTGAATGTATTTGAAATGGTTATTGAAATCGTTTAGTGTTTGTTATATAATTTCCAAGATATTTTTGAATTGATATATTAGATGCTTCATCTTTGTCGAGGTCACCAAATAAGAGTGTTCTGGCTGTTGGTAGATTTAGATTGTAGATGGTCGAAAGATTATTTAAGAGATCGGCTCTTTGGGTTGTAAATAATGGACAATGAAACAAAAAATGTGTAACAGTTCACAGTGGCCGCAATTACATTGTGTATTTTCTGATAAAAAATTATCAAACAAGTGCCTTTTCAAGTTACTACATCCATTTCTAAGTCGACATAGAAATACATTTTCTTTACGAGAACCTACATAATTCCATGTGTGAGGCTTAGTCAGCAAAGATTGACCTGGATTGCAGTGACACGGTCAGTCTCTGCCGACTGAAAGTCACTGATAATACGAGTCACAGCTGGTAATAATTCAGTCATAAGTGATTGTCATGCCATGGACAAAGAGACGGTAAAAAGAGGAATCCATAATATACTGTTATACGATCACGTTCTAAATGATAAAAGTATATCTATTCAGCTGTGTTATTACGATCATCTGAGGGGTACTGCCTGTTTCAACAGTGCCCCTATGATAATCGTAATGACACAGCTCCCACAGCTGAATAGATATACTTTTATTATTTAGAAAGTGATCATATAACAGTATTTTCGTTTTTTGGGGATTACACTATCTTAAAATAGCACAAATTCTATTGCTGAAAAATTAGTCGAGTCCCGTGCGGGATTCGAACCAGCGACCCCAGAGTCAGGCACCAAATCAGCACTGTATGGCAGCGATCTAAACCACTCGGTCAAGGGGCCTCCTACAAAATTGGAGGTAGCAGACTGGTAGTCTTGAAAGCGAACAAACAGTACCCCTCTGGTGATCGTAACGCCACAGCTCTCATAGCTGAATAGATATACTTTTATCATTTAGAAAGTGATCGCATTCTCGTGATTTGGGGATTACACTATCTTAGAATAGCACCAATACTAGTGCTGAAAAATTAGTCAAGTCCTGTGCGGGATTCGAACCAGCGACCCCAAAGTCAGGCACCTAATCGCCAGCATTGTATTGCGGCGATCTCAACCACTCGGCCAACGGGCCTCCCACAAGATAGAAGGTAGCAGACCGGTAGTCTTGAAAGTCTATTTGTATGTTATCCAAGTTTGTTTCTTTAATTCAACAAAGAGACACGTAATTCATTTTACAACAGCGTATCCCAAAGCAGGTCTTATGAATTTCTTGTACATCATTCCACGGTGTTCTGCGATGTGACAAAGTGAAGACAGTGTCTTGTGTTGTCCGATTGTTCATATCCTATAACATTGTAATTTCTATAATTTTTCAGTACTGCATGTGGCCAATACATTTAATAATGGAATATTTTTACGGGTAAAAACGTTTCACACATATTAACGCTATAAATCAAAATGTATCAGCAAAAATAACAAGAATATAATTCCAACAAAAGCTGTATGTAAACAGATAAGCTGACAATGAAAACACCTGGGATTTGTATATCTCTGCTACTGAGGCGGTGAAGATTTGCTAGATGGACTTCAGAACTTTTGCATTCTTAATTTTAACGATATATCTGTACCGTTGAAAAGCACAAATAGTATCCCGGTTTGCCAAAACAACTGATGAGTTCAGTTTTATTAAACAGGTTGAGGAATTCCCCAAGTTCGAAATATCTTTGTTGTTTTGAAACACCTTTGTTGTTTTTAAAATACCGGTATTTTACTTTCAAGATGGCAAATTTCGGTATTGAGTTTGCACGTCAACAGTTAATAGTTAACAATAAGACGTGGTTAAAAAGTGCGAATTACAGCAGTAATCAAATACTATTACCATTGTATGCAAGACCGGAAATATATGGCACTCTCTGGGTATCCAGTCAGTCAGTTTTCCCCATATTTCTAACTTACAGGACCACTGCAAAATAAATACCGATATTCTAAAGTTTTTCTCTCTTTATGACAAAATGTACATGATGGCTTTGAAATGAATTTCATTTTAACGAGACTTGCCTACGTGACCAGACATGTATATGTGTTCACCTATAATTGTAAATTTCGTAACTTGGGTTTCTGAAGTGCACGGTTTCGCCCACTATATAATCGCCGCGCCATGTTTAGTCCTAAATTCGATGTGCCGTCACATCGCAACAATTCATTACGCAACAGGCCAAATACCATTGCAAAGTGTTTTTCCTTATTCTTTTTTATTAATTCTTTTTTTTCAACTCACCCGTTCCTTTTTTGTATACCTTGTTTACAATTTCCGATTCCGCATTGTGATTAATGAAAATGTTTGAGAGCTGAAGTAGCTTGAAATTCTAAGAAGTCTCAAAAACTGAAAAACAATAGATTCTAATACGATTTGTGAAAAGATATTTGGAATTACTGATCAAGTCTATCGGTGTTCTTTAGTTTAAGTCATCGTTTTATCTTTATTTCAATCAGTTAAACAATTACAAAGTGCGGGATAGTCAGTCATTACTCATTGCGATAATGTCCTGAAACGTTTTTTGATAGTATAAACAGAACACCTGCTGGGGAGGCTAGTAGTTATAATAATGACCATATACAAGTATGGAGATAGGTGATAATCAGACAATATGCCTGTGGGCAACAATACATCTCGATGGGGATAGCGGTGAAGTCCAGCTGGGATATGTAGGGCATGGTTTCGGTAACCTGCCGTTCAAGGCGATAAACCAAAGAATTGCCAATAACTCAAGAAACAATAGGTTTTAAAGTCGAGCGGAATTTTGAATACATTGACATCTTTTACTCTAAATGAAATTAATATACATACTATAAAAAGCCTGAATATCGCTCAACTTTTACAAAAGAAAAAATACAAATACAAAAGAAAAACATCAACTCCCAAAGACCACGGGTCAAGCAAGCGAGACCGTACATTCCAAGCCTAAGACAAAGAAGGAGACCATGCCGTCTTGAGATAACCACCCTGGGCAGTCCACAACTCGTCGGACCGTAACTATTTTTTTGTCAATTTTGATCAATATATACTGGACGCTGGGTTGCTGTATAGTTATGTATATTTTTTTTCTGTAAGTTGATTTAAACCCCTTGTAGTGGGACCAAAAATATTCCCTTTTTTTTATATTTTTTTCTTTCTTTTTTTTCTTTTCTTTTATTTCCTTTCTTTTTTCTTATGGCTGTTGCTCTGTTTCCTGTTTATATAATTAGCTACTACATTTAGAAGCGCGTAGCTAAAATTATATATTTCTAGTCAGTTCCCATTTTCTTATTTTGTTTTTTTTTTTTTTGATGCCGGATAGCCTATACATGTCCACCGGTCTCATTTAACTGTGTCTGCTCATTGGTCCCTCTATAGACCTGCACGTGTTCCTTTCTTCTTTCACTGACACGGGCTTTTCTTTGTCCCAATCCCTCGCTCTGAGTTGCCCCAGAGCAAGAAGATTTAACTCTCTCCAATGTAAATTTCCATCCCCTGTCTCGCCCTTGTTTGTTCCCGTGCAGGTTCTTTTAGTTCTCTTAGTTATTTCTACAAGTTAGATTATTTATATCGTAGGCAAATAAGATTTATTGGACCCCTTTCTGTGGCGGTATTACCGTCCGCCAATATGGCTGACGGTACCCATTCTCATAGTGAGCCGCAGATGGTCGGTACCAATCTGTCAAGTTCCTCCGGTAGCGGAGACGACAGTGACAATGAGTTTATCCTAAAACGGAAAAATTCTAGATCACTTTCTGAGACCGACTCCTCAAGGAAAAAAACCAAAAAGAAGTCTAGGCTATTCTACTGCTCCCCAAGTACAGTAAATTTAAATGCAATCATGAGCACTATTACTGGCCGAGCAGCCTCGAAATTAAATCCTATTCAACTAGGTAAAGATATCTTTGATCAAGTGGGTCATGTTGACCACATTAAGCCCTTGGCATCTGGTGACCTTTTAGTAAGGTGTAAAGATCCAGGCCAACTAAAGAAACTTCTACAAATTGACCTGATTGGTAGTACTAGTGTTAAGTTTTCGCAGAAAACTAACTTATCTAAAGGAGTGATTTACGGATGCCCCTTGGACATGGATGTTTCCAGTATCGAATCTCATCTGAAACAGCAGAATGTAGTTAAAGCGATTCGGCTAACAAGGGGGAAAGAAAAAGAACCAACTACATCTGTTCTTTTGCACTTCTCCAAGGAGTTGCCTTCCTCCATTTCTATGGCGTATCGTATCTTTGACGTCAAACCGTATATTCCTCCTGCAGTAAGATGTTTTCAGTGCCAACGATTTGGACATACGGCCCCTTTTTGTAAGAGCAAAATCAGATGCCCGCGATGCGGGGAAGGTCATCCATTTGAGCAATGTAAAAATCTGGAGAATCCAAAATGTTGTAATTGCGCGGGTGCCCATTCTAGCCCTACGCGGGCTGCCCAGCCCGGAAAGAACAAACTAAAATTCTCCAGGTTAAAGTAACACAGAAGGTGTCCTATGCTGACGCTATGAGGGTAGTCAAACAAAATAGCTCAGATCTCCCTGATAGGAAAACTCAAAATAATAACTGCTCCCTAAAGCCCGTTTCCCAACAGAAACCACTTACACTAGCTGATAGAGTACAAAAGAAAGACCCTACTCCAGCTACTATTGTTCAACAAAGTCTGGCTCTGCCAAGTGCCGTAAATTCTCCAAAAGTGGACTCTCCAAATACCCCAGAATCTAGAGTAGGATCGCGTAAAGCACCATCCTCAGATGATATAGTAAGTTTCGTTTGCGAGGTGCTAGTTGCTTGCCTCGTCGACAAAAACAGAGAAATATTAGAAATTGTAGTCAGAAGTGCAATAAAACATTTTGATGGCTTCTCTTCTTCCAATTTTCTTAACAACCTCTTAGAAAAGGGTATGGATGATTAATGGATAAGCCTACCACTACCTTAATAATACTTGCAATGGCCTTCTGCTGTCTGCAGTTTAATGTTCAGAGCCTTACGGCTCATGGTGCTAATTTCAAGCACTATCTATATAATCTAGGTTTCTCCCCTGATGTACTTTGTTTCCAGGAGACTTTCCTGAAACCAAATAATAAATTTAATTACCCCGGTTATATCCCTTATAGGGGAGACCGTTCATCTGGGCCCCGAGGAGGCCTTCTAATGCTCATTAGAGAGGGACTTGGGTATAAAGAAATTGAGCTCCCATCCCTCGAATCTGTAGAATGCCAGTGTATTGAGGTATCTCTGCTAGATAAGTCATCAATATTCATTGTCAATCTGTACAACCCTTCAATAATTCAGTCACTTAAAATGTCTGATTTTGATCGGATTGTTTCTAAATGCACAGGTCCATTTATCATCTGTGGTGATTTTAATGCCCATAATAAAATATGGGGTAGCAAGTCCTGTGACAATAACGGAAAATTATTAGAAGAAGTGTTCAACAAACACGATATTATATTTATTAATGACGGTTCTCCAACCCGTCTTGATGCTCGTACGGGAGGTCTATCGGCAATCGATCTCACTCTCGTTTCAAAAACCCTAGCAACTAAATCTAATTGGTATGCAGACAATAGTACAACGTGTGGGAGCGATCATTTTCCCATTCTGTTCACCCTAGGTAAAATCCCATTGGTAAATGACGTTTCCTATCCTACTAGGTGGAAATTGCCCAAAGCGGAGTGGTCCCTGTTTAGTGCAGACTGTGATTCTCTGCTTACGGCTGACACCATATCCGGCGACATTGATGAGTTCAATGATAATCTCACTGAAGCCATCAATGCAGCCGCGGCAAAGTCTATTCCTAAGACTAAAGTTGGTAAACCCGGAAGACAGAGAAATCCTGTTCCCTATTGGGACCAATGTTGCGATAAAGCTATAAAAGAAAGGAAAAAAGCAAAAAATAAAGCTAGTCGAACTAGACTATATATTGACGTCCTGCACTACAGGGAAAAACGAGCAGAGGCTCAAAAAATTATTAGGAAAACACAACGGGATTACTGGAGAAACTATTGTTCCAACCTCAATGAGTTCACCCCCCTGAAAAAAGTCTGGAAACAGGCTAAGCGTATGTCTGGTACGTCGACAAATCGTCAAATTCCAACATTAGTTCAGAATGATACCAGGGCTCTTACAAACTCAGAGAAAGCTGACATGTTGTCAAAGCATTTCACTAAAGTTAGTAGTGACTCAAATTATTCCCCAGATTTTTTACAACATAAATCTGAAATGGAAGCACAAAATAGACTTATCTTCGATAACATCGACTTAGACGAATCACCAATTAATGAAGATTTTACGTTGCCCGAGCTTAAACGGGCTATGAAACAAACTAAATCAACTTCGCCTGGAAATGATAAAATATGTTACGAAATGCTAAACCATATGTCGGATAGGTGCCTCGGTATCATCCTGATATTATTTAACTCAATTTGGGCTAATATGGTTTTGCCTGGTTCCTGGAAACATTCTATTATTATTCCGGTGCCCAAACCAGGAAAGCCATCTTCGTCTCCATCTTCTTACCGTCCAATAGCACTAACCTCGCATCTATGTAAAATTATGGAGAGATTAGTTAACAATAGACTCACGTGGTATCTGAATAAAAATAATATTATATCCCCGTTTCAGAGTGGCTTCTGGAAAGGAAGGCGCACCCTTGATCAGCTCATTAGACTAGAAACATCTATCAAAAATGCCTTTGCACACAAAGAATTTCTTCTCTGTGTATTTTTAGATCTTGAAAAGGCATATGATATGTTATGGCGTAAAGGCCTTCTAATTAAATTAAATAAAATCGGAGTTAAAGGGCGTATGTTCGGTTGGATCAAATCCTTTTTGTCAAATCGAACTGCGCAGGTCCGTGTTGGATCCACATTATCTCCAGTGGTGCCAATCATAAATGGAACCCCTCAGGGAAGTGTCATAAGTCCGACACTGTTCAATATTATGGCTAATGACCTTCCAGATCAGTTCAATCCAAATATTAAAAAATCTGTATTTGCAGATGATAATGCTGTTTGGTATGCAAGTACAAACCTTAAACTTGTAATTAAATTCATTACAGCCGCGTTAAGTAAGGCTGTTATCTGGGGCAGGAACTGGGGTTTTCTGTTCTCTTCAAATAAATCGGAGTCGATTCTATTTACACACAATAGAAAAATTAAGGAAAATATTGAATTGAAAATGGATGGTCATAGTGTAAAAAATGTGAACCAAGCGAAATTTCTAGGAATGACTTTTGATAGCTACTTAACATGGTCAAAGCATATTGATACCATTGTATCGAAATGTCAAGGAGTTCTTAATTTAATGAGATGCTCAGCAGGTACCAGATGGGGCGCCGATCGTAAGTCGCTTTTAATGTTATACAAGTCTTTAATTCGATCCAGACTTGATTATGGTTGTGAGGCATATAATTCTGCCTCCGCCACTATTAAGGGTAAACTTGACGGCATACAGTACCAAGCTCTCCGTATTGCCACGGGAGCACTCAGGTCTGTCTCATTGCAGGCTTTGTTAGTCACCTGTAATGAGCTGCCCCTCCATATAAGAAGAGACATCCAGTCGATAAAATATGCCTTGACACTTAAATCAGCTTATAAAAACCCATCGTCTGACCTATTGGACGATAATTGGTATAACCATCTTCCTAGTATGAGCCGTATTAAAAGTGCCAACCCTTTTAGCGTTCGTGCACTCCGGCTATTAGAGGATTATGAAATTGATTCTCAACTGTTGCATAAAAAAAACCTATTTCCTTCCCTCCCTGGCAATTCATTATTCCATCAATTTCAACAGAATTGAATAATAGAGTTAGAAAAACCGATCCAGTTAAACTAGTCGAACTGTGTGCTTCGGATTATATTGAGTCCAATTACTCTGAATATCTACATATCTATACAGATGGATCTAAATGTCCCGACTCTGGCCTAACCGGGGCTGCATTTTATGTTCCCGATTTTAAATACGAGTCCTTTAAACGCCTCTCTAATAATGTCTCGGTATACACAACAGAACTAGTGGCTATATTAATGTCGCTCAAATGGATTAGCGAAGTTTCCCCATGTAAAACAGTAATATTCACGGACTCGCTTAGCGGTCTGCTGGCCATGAGAAATTTCTTATTTGCGTGTACTAATTACCTCATTTACGAGATATTATATTCTTTGACAACTATGTCGTATTCCAATATCCATGTGCATTTTTCCTGGGTTCCGGGTCACATGGGTATCCTAGGAAACGAGATAGTTGATCAACTGGCAAAAAAAGCACTCCGGTTACCGGATATTTGCACACACGTGGGCATGTCAATATCGGAAATGATGAGTGTGGTTAAAAAACGATCAATTATGATATGGCAATCAGAATGGGAACTGTCAAACAAGAGCAGGTTCTTTTATAGTGTCCAACCCTCTGTTACCATCTGCAAAGGACATCTAATTTCATCTAGGGAAAACCAGGTGTTGTTATGTAGAATTCGAAATGGCCATATCTTCACAAACGAATTTCTTCATACACTGGGAACCCATCCGACAGGGTTATGTGACGTATGTCACGAGACCGACTCCATTCGTCATTTCTTTTTCGTGTGCCCTCTGTATGCCAATTTCCGAAACTCATTTATTAAAGAACTTTTGAATGCAGGTATACCAAACCCGAATATTAAATCGGTCCTTGGTCCAGAAACTAACCACTTGAAAATTTTCAAGGCAGTGATTAGGTATGTTAAACAGTGCAATCGAGCTTGAGGCTCTTGCACTTGGTTTCATCTTTTGTACATGGTTTAAGTCTGTTGAGCCTCATATTTCAGCAGGGGCTGGTATGGAGCAAACAGAATTGCACTATGTAGGATACCTATTTAATAATAGTACGTAGAGGAATATTAGTGGAGGGTGATACCATGGAGGTCACTCTTTATTGATGTTCACTCACGTAATCTCTATAATAACATTTCATACTGATCATAAAATTATCACAGGCATCGTCTTACCCAGGACGTTTTTAAGTAATATTGTAATATGGTATTTATATGGAGGTCAATCCCTTAGCGACCTCTATATCGTCATCGTCTTACTCAGGACGTGTATAAGTAATATTGTAATATGGTATTTATATGGGGGTCAATCCCTTAGCGACCTCTATATTGTCATCGTCTTCTCAGGACGTTTATAAGTAGTATTGTAATATGGTATTTATATGGAGGTCAATCCCTTAGCGACCTCTATATTGCCATCGTCTTATTTAGGACGCCGATAAGAAGTAATGTTACAATTTATTTATATGGAGGTCAGTACCTTAGCGACCTCTGTATTGTCAGCGTTATTCTCAATGCAAATAACAATATTAGACACTTTACATAAAACCCTCACAGGCGCCACACTCTCTAGTGTGTACACCGATGGAAAGTTTGTTATGGTTACTTTATGTGCACACTCCCTGTGTATTTAACCAATCTTCCCACTATTCTAATCCCAAAGAATTAACAGAATCCTCCTTTGTTTCTGATATATAATTTAATTAGACTTTTTTTGATCGAAGGTTTTTTTTTTTTTTTTTTTTTTAATATTTTTTCATTATGTTCTAATGTTTGCTGTATATCTTTCTACTATAGCGTAGTTATGCTTTCAAAAACATCTAAAAAACAAAATAGATATAAAAAAAAAACCAAACAATTCTGTAGATACTTTTCAAACATTACATCTATATTTGTTCCTGTTCATTTTTTTCTTTTGTTGTTACCTCATTTAGGATATCTTGCATTTTTGATAAGTAGTTCGTAAAATACAAAAATGTTATTGATACATTAGTTATTATAAAATTAAGCTCAGATTATTATATACAGCAACCCAATGTCCAGTATTTGGCGTAAATGGGATCCATGTGATCCCGGTAAACGCCATCTAAATTCCAAAAGCAGCAGCAAGAAAAACAATAGCGCCCTCAACACCTCAATATGAGAACACCTGGGACAATAGGTTAGACCCACCGCGTAATACATAACAACCCAATTTTCAATAAACAACTCACCGTACTCCAATGGAACGCCCGAAGCATCAGGAAAGACGAGGACAATCTTAAAGTCTTAGTAAATGAAATCAACCCAGATATAATTTGTGTTCAGGAAACTTTTCTGAAGCCAGGAAAAAATAAATTTACAATAAACGGATATAAGCCGTATAGATCAGACAGACTTTCAGGTGCACTAGGGGGTAACATCATATTAATAAAAGAGGACCTGATTCACATAGAACTAGATAAAAGCCCTACCAGTGACGATCTCGAATGGCACGCTATTCAGGTCTTCTTCAATAACAAACCTATTAACATCATTAATTCATATGCCCCAGGAAGTCTAAAGAAAATCTCCCCAAAAGAACTGGACAACATCACAAAGAAATTTGACTCCCCTATTATCATATGTGGTGATTACAACAGTCATAACCCCATTTGGGACGACAATTGCATCAAGGCAGGCGAAAAAGGCCAAGTAGTGGAAAAATGGCTTGACCAAAACAACCTATGCTATTTAAATAATGGCCACGGGACGCGAATAGACATGAACACCGGTAAACTATCTGCAATAGATTTAACTATTGTCTCCCCTGATCTAGCTGTTAAATCCGAATGGGAAGTGATTCCCGACACGCTTGACAGCGACCACTTCGCCATTCTGACGAAAATTAGTATAAAACCGGACTCTGAAAGGACAGACGCCCCTCCAAAGTTTCAGTACTCCAAAGCCGAATGGAATAGCTTCCAGAAAGACTGTCAAAGCCTAAATCATGACGAGATATTCAATTCCGATCCAGAGATGTTTAATGAGAACATTACAAATTCACTACTAAACATAGCACAAAAATACATTCCGATATCACAACAACGCCACAACAAAAACCCGGTACCCTGGTGGAACCCAGAGTGTGCTAAGAATATTACGGCCAAAAAGAAGGCACTTAGAAAATTCAAAAAAAGTAGGCTCCAAAGTGATCACGCGAACTACAAGGAACTCAAAATCATAGCTGAAAAAAGTGTAAAAGAAGCTAAATCCAAATGCTGGGAAGACTTTTGCAACACTATAGATACCAAAACCAATTCCAAAAAAGTATGGAATAAAATAAAAAATATACAAGGAAAGTTAACAAACACAGTCCCTGTACTGAACAAAACTAAAAAAACGAACAAAGAAAAGGCAGAACACCTCGCCGAATCTTTCGCTTCAAACAGTAGCGATATCAACCTGAAACCAAAATTCAGAAAAATTAAGGAAGAGACAAAGATAGAAAACGATTTGGACGATCATCTAGAAAACTATCTCAATGCAGACTTCGATATTAATGAATACCGCAAAGCTATACACTGTAAAAAAGAGAGCTCACCTGGTGAAGACAAACTAGGATATACAATCCTTAAACACCTACCAAATAAAACACAGAAACTAATTTTGAAACTAATTAATGTCAGCTGGCAGACCAAACAACTTCCAAGTAAATGGAAAACATCTATCGTTATCCCAATCCCAAAACCAGGTAAAGATCCATCAGACAGCAGCTCTTACCGCCCAATTTCTCTCACTTCAAATCTATGTAAAATAATGGAAACCATGGTAAAGAATAGACTGGAATTTCATATGGAAATCAACAACTTATTAAACAAAACGCAAAGCGGCTTTCGTAAGAACAGAAGTACGTTAGGCCATATAGCCAGATTGCAACACTCAATAAAAAAGGGAAATGGCAAACATCAGTACACACTAGGTATCTTTCTAGACATAGAAAAAGCATTTGACCTTGTATGGCAGGACGGCATAATTATTCAATTAAGCAAACTTGGGATTAAGGGAAGAATGCAACACTGGATAAAAAACTTCCTAAACAACAGAAATTTTAAAGTTCGCCTAGGAAACACCCTATCCACCGACCATCAACTAGACAACGGTACCCTCAGGGAAGCGTCATTAGCCCCACCCTTTTTAACATCCTCATCAATGGCCTAGCCGATGAAATTGACACGAAACATCCAGAAGTAGAACAGTCCCTATTTGCTGACGATTCTGCCCTCTGGAAAATCTGCCCGCACGTTCTATAAAAAAAACTTACAGGTATAATGCAAAAAACACTAGATACAATTAGCGGCTGGGCGGATAAATGGGGCTTCAAATTTTCCGCTCTCAAAACAACGGGTATTATTTTCTCAAACAATAAACACATTGACGTTAAACTATCACTAGGAGGTCAGAAAATTGAATTCAAAAATAGTGTTAAATATCTAGGTATGATATTTGACAGAAAACTCACATGGAAAGACCACATCGATCAACTAGTTCTTCGGTGCAATAAAGACCTGAACCTCATGAGGTGTGTGTCTGGGACAAACTGGGGAGCGAGTAAATATAGTTTGATAAAATTATACCAAACTCTTATTAGGTCAAAAATAGATTATGGGTCCATCGCCTACCAATCAGCATGTAAGACACAACTAAAAAGAATAGACAGCATCCAATATTCTGCTTTAAAAATAGCTACTGGAGCCTTCAAGGGAACCGCCTTATGTAGTCTTCAAATAGAAACCAATGAGAAACCTCTTCGTTTAAGACGAGAGGAACTGTCCATGAAATATACAGGAAAACCAGAGCTACGGGCGATAATCACCCATGCCACAACATTTTTGAAGATAAAAGTGAATATGAATATTTAAAGAAAAACTGGGAAAAAGACTCCGCCCCCCTCGGCTACACCGTGAATAACCTATTCCGAGAACACGAAATACCCATCGCACACAGCTGCGACACAGACAAAATCACTAGGCCACCCTGGGAATTAGAGTCGCCCCACGTGGACACAAGTATACACGACTACATCTCAAAGAAGGACAACCCAGACTTTATAAGAGCCACCACCCTTGAATATATCAACCAAAACTGGAAAAATTACTTAAAAATCTATACAGACGGATCGAAAAACACAAGTAATAACACAGGATCAGCTTTTGTTATACCTGAGCTCAACATACAAAATGGTTTCAAACTTCCAGACAATATGTCTGTATACACTAGTGAACTGATTGCTATAATTAAGGCTCTCGAATGGATCATCGAGCACAAACCAATCCGTGCTGTGATACTCAGCGATTCCCTTAGTGGACTCACATCCATTGAAAATTCTATATCAAACAGTAGACCTGATCTCATACACAAAATAGAATATATCTGTACACAAATACACAACGAGGGTATAGACGCCATTTTAGCTTGGGTCCCCGCGCATGTCAACATCAGAGGTAACGAAGCAGCCGGCCAAACTGCCAAAGACAGTCTTGCAAAAACTACACACGATGTGACAATAGGATTAGGATATAAGGAACTCAACGCTATCATTAGACACAAAGTAGATAGCAAATGGCAAAAGGAATGGAACGAAGAAGAACGTGGACGATGGTTACATAAGGTTCTTGATGGAGAGAAAAGACAAGTCCAGGGATTCCAGTTAGACAATAAGCGTGATGACCGCATCATCACAAGACTAAGACAAGGCAAAACCGGACTTAAATCACATCTGTCCATGCTTCTGAAAAACACCTCACCACTCTGTACCGCATGCAACAATGTAGAAGAAACAATAGAACATGTCCTACTTGAATGCCCTGAACACTACCCACAACGCGAGGCACTTAGAAACGACCTAAAAAAATTCGACACTCCCTTAACATTACCAGCGATATTAAACCCTAAGCTCCCCATTAGAAAACAGGTATTCAAGTCCTTAATAAATTTTATCAAAACTGCTGGCTATTATTCCAGTATATAAAACTACCCCCGTGCATGCGCACCACTAACTAACAATGTCAGCATTGGCCAAAATTTCTCTTTTGGAATAAAATATAGGCTATGTGGGCACCGGAGATACCATGTTCCGTGTGGGCCGGTTACCACATTAGTCTCAAAAATCGGAGGCCAAGACCAATCATCATCCCTGCGATAATATTGGCCAAAAATCTCTCTTTCGCAATAAAATATAGGCAATGTGGGCACCGGAGATACCATGTTCCGTGTGGGCCGGTTGCCACATTAGTCTCAAAAATCGGAGGCCAAGACCAATCAACATCCCTGCGACAATATTGGCCAAAAAATCTCTTTTTCGCAATAAAATATAGGCAATGTGGGCACCGGAGATACCATGTTCCGTGTGGACCGGTTGCCACATTAGTCTCAAAAATCGGAGGCCAAGACCAATCAACATCCCTGCGACAATATTGGCCAAAAATCTCTCTTTCGCAATAAAATAGGCAATGTGGACACCGGAGATACCATGTTCCGTGTGGGCCGGTAACCACATTCGTCTCTGAAACCTTAAGGCCGCTACCAATTCAACAATCAAGGACATAAATCATTAGCACACGTCCAAGAAACAACCACGCACACAAATAATGTCACTCACAAAAATGAAAACTACACACTTTTCATTTTATACTTTCAGAAATGGAAATGAACATGATGAAGATCATCATTGTCGGCTCGAGCTACGTCCATAGACTGGAGAGCGGCATCCTTCGAAAACAAGTCCCGGGCTCTAGGCTAGACTTTGGCACAGGCCAGGACATTCGATTCTTTGGTATTGGCGGGGCCAGAGTCGGGACCCTACGAAACTCGAACAAACTGGAAAACCTCCTACGGGAGACAAATCCTGACCTACTCATCCTCCATATTGGAGGAAATGATGCTGACTCCTACAAGAACGAATCGGCAATTTACTTCGACATCATGGCCCTGATAGGCGAACTCCAGACAAAATTCCAAATTCCGAGGATCTACATCAGTCAGCTGGTGTTCCATCAGGTAACTCGGCACATTTCGGTCCATTCCTACAACAGCAAAATTCAAAAACTGAACCAACTACTAAGTAAAAACACAATGGCCACTTTTTGGAAACACCGGGGAATGATCCACCCCCCAAAACAAATCCTAATCCACGACGGAGTCCACCTAAACCATTTAGGCCAGGAGCTGTTCTACCGGTCTATGCGAAGGGCCATACTGGGAGCCATGAGGAACAGACATCACTGAAAACAAGACGGAAACCAGGGAAAATAAAATTTAAACAAAAAACAGAAAAGAAGAAACGCCCCAAAAACAGAAAACAGTGGACCAGGAGATGACAAACAACAACACCGACGAACTGACCTACCAGAAGCTACCAAATCATTATTAAAGGAAAAATGAACAACAAACACTAGAAAACCAACAGATTCTGGACCAGAGGAATAGCACCGATATATCTACCCGCTTGCGATCTCAACAAACCAAACGAACTGACGATAAATACCCAAAGCCCCATTTGGGTGAGCCGTGCCGCATTGGGATGGGGTGCAGGTTTCCTCGAGTATGGCGACAAAGTACTATACCGGGGGTTTTCCTGGCCGGCGGTGGGGCAGAAAAGAACTAAAAATAATAATGCAGAGAACAATGGAACTTTAAAATAACTGCCAATTACTATTTAAAACTTGTTTACTTTTGTATATACTCCTTTTCCACTACTCCATGTACATAGAACTTTACCTTGTAAATAGTCGTTATTATATAAAGTATAGACAAAATATATTCCAGTCAAGAATACACATGTAAATACCTATGTAATCTATTTGGTGGGCCGCGAAATCCGTAAGGGAAGCGGCCCTTAAAAGTCAATAAATCAATCAATCAACTTTTCATCTTGTATCGTGAACACAGTTCAATATCTACTTCGTTCCTTTACCAATATTCATATCGACAAGTGCCTGGAGAAATGGCTGTTTCCTTGGTTACACGTGGACCTCAGACTGACCACTCGATGGACAGTATTCTCGGACTGAATCAAGGTTAGTATTACACTCAAACTTTAGTACTATATTAATCTGAAGTCGAAAAGATGTAACTTAAGTCATCATTTCTTGTTCAACACATAAGCCTCATATCTCCAATCCCAGGTTGATTATAATTATTCCCAGTATATATTTTCTACAGATCCTGTATTATATTTCAATCATACGCGGTTCGATTGGTTATATATATCACGGGTTTACATTTTCAATTTTGTCGTATAGCAATTTAATTCATATACCTTTTATTTTATAGGCAGCTTAAATGATGAAGTTGATGCTTTTCTGCCACCCCGTAATGTGAAGCGCCGGATGCGAACACTGTATACCGGGGATCAGCTCGCCAGAATGGAGGCCGTATTTAACGAGAATCCGTATCCAGATGTCGAACTCAAAGAAGAACTTTCCCTACAGTTGAATCTTCCTGAAGATCGAATCCAGGTATGTATATATAGTAGTCATTCGCACATATATGAATCTTACAAAATAGAAAATCGGTGAAAAGAGTAAGGCTGTGAATATTTTGCATTTTCTCGCTTTATTTTAATTAACTAAAGTTACAAATCAACTTCACACAACGTCATTTGTATTTTCTTAATGTTGCATGCAGGTTTGGTTCTCGCCTTCGTCGTCGCCAAAATCAGTCAGCTGATGTGCATTCTCCAGTACCTTCCTTGACGACGAAACCCCTGGTCAGGAGAAAGGTCAAGGTCAAAACTGCTCCAATCAGAACAGAGTCGACCATTAACCTACAATCCATGCACACGTTGACTTCACCAGACTTGACCGGACACCCGAATGTGCCGTTTCTGCTGTCACCCTTACCGGGATCGGTTCCCTCTTTAACAGGTACACATTCCCCACTCCATGGTATGGTGTTCTATTTGTGCCAAGTTTCCGTCGCCTTTTCAAAACGCGACGTCGCCTTTTGAAACGCGACGTCGCCTTTTGAAACGCGACGTCGCCTTTTGAAACGCGACGTCGCCTTTTGAAACGCGACGTCGCGTTTTTAAAACACGACGTCGCCTTTTTAAAACACGACGTCGCCTTTTGGAAAACACGACGTCGCCTTTTAAAACGCGACGTCGCGTTTCTTTCCTATGTTTTTGCATTGTAAAACTCGACACAACGGAACTCGACGTCGCGTTTTCAAAAGGCGACGTCGTGTTTCACCCACGTCTTGTTTGGCAATGTTAAAAGATAGGAAAGAAACGCGACGTCGTGTTTTTTAGCTGAGAAGCAGCTGAGAAGCACCTGGCTGGAATGTTTTCCACCCATGCAGATCAATCCAGCTTCCATTTTTACACCTGGTGGTGAAAGATTTACAGCCAAGTGAAAATGTGTTGGTCTAGGTAGAAACAGTTTTCACCGAGGACCGTTTTAACCCAGTTGAAATAAATTAATCAATCAACATTTAAATGTCCTCTATGGGTGACACTAACGGCACAGCTTCCACTTAGTGAGTCCATGAGTGCATTGTGCTATAACTGAATGCATAGTGAAATGGCAATTTAAAGTTAAGTAATAAACGACACTGCCAGCCGAGTTTTACACCCAAGATTAATGATACAATGTGAATAATATAAAAATAATAAAGCCTGACAAACGTTTAGAGGACGGACAGGATGATTATCTTGAAAAAAAAATTAGTTGGTCGCTGTACAAGTAACTGAAAGCTAATGAGGAAACATTGTCTAAATACATGCATTATGGGCACTAATAATGTCAGCTTGTTCTTGTCTTGAGGGGTGCGTATACTCAATGGATATACATGACCTAATTTCTGAGACGGATATAAGCACAGCGAAGTTTCCTACCACACATTTCATTTACACAGTCTTCTACATATATCTACATGTATGTCTTTTGTCTTGTCTAACTAAAGCATTGTATCTATAGTCACAACACAATTTCTTGAAAATAAATGATCCCTAGACATGCGCAGTTCTACTATCAAAACACGACGTCGCGTTTCAAAACGCGTCGCCTTTCGAAACGCGACGTCGCCTTTCGAAACGCGACGTCGCCTTTTGAAACGCGACGTCGTGTTTTGATAGTAGAACTGCGCATGTGCAGGGATCATTTATTTTCAAGAAATTGTGTTGTGACTATAGATACAATGCTTAGATATATGTAGAAGACTGTGTAAATGAAATGTGTGGTAGGAAACTTCGCTGTGCTTATATCCGTCTCAGAAATTAGGTCATGTATATCCATTGAGTATACGCACCCCTCAAGACAAGAACAAGCTGACATTATTAGTGCGCATAATGCATGTATTTAGACAATGTTTCCTCATTAGCTTTCAGTTACTTGTACAGCGACCAACTAATTTTTTTTCAAGATAATCATCCTGTCCGTCCTCTAAACGTTTGTCAGGCTTTATTATTTTTATATTATTCACATTGTATCATTAATCTTGGGTGTAAACTCGGCTGGCAGTGTCGTTTATTACTTGACTTTAAATTGCCATTTCACTATGCATTCAGTTATAGCACAATGCACTCATGGACTCACTAAGTGGAAGCTGTGCCGTTAGTGTCACCCATAGAGGACATTTAAATGTTGATTGATTAATTTATTTCAACTGGGTTAAAACGGTCCTCGGTGAAAACTGTTTCTACCTAGACCAACACATTTTCACTTGGCTGTAAATCTTTCACCACCAGGTGTAAAAATGGAAGCTGGATTGATCTGCATGGGTGGAAAACATTCCAGCCAGGTGCTTCTCAGCTAAATGATATTAAAAGTGACTTACCAAGTTGAGTAATACGTTATTGAATTAGAGCTTTGAACCCTTTGTATAGTTATTTATACGCTATGTAGCGGTTTTAAAATAATTGGGCACTCTATCGCAAAAAAACAAATTCTCTTAGTTCAGATAGGTCAATGCTACCACCACCTATTTTTATCAAAAATAGGAAAATAAGCGTGTAACCATTCCCGGAGAAGCCGCCACAAATTTAGGTTCGTTTATTCCAATCTCAGTTAAGAGTTTCTGCCCTTATTGCTTCGCTCTCCTATCAAAGTCTAGTTTCACGATAACGGTGACAACCTTGTAACCCACAGTTTTGCTGATAGAATTGGAACCCTCTACTATTGTGATTATCTTATAATTCTCTGAGATGGTCAAGCGGATAGCTCTGGCTCACTAATAACAAATGCTCCCTAAACCTGCACATGCGCAGTTGAAAGACCAAAAGGCGACGTCGCGTTTCAAAAGGCGACGTCGCGTTTCGAAAGGCGTCGTTTGAAAACGCGACGTCGAGTTCCGTTGTGTCGAGTTTTACAATGCAAAAACATAGGAAAGAAACGCGACGTCGCGTTTTAAAAGGCGACGTCGTGTTTTCCAAAAGGCGACGTCGTGTTTTAAAAACGCGACGTCGCGTTTCGAAACACGACGTCGCGTTTCAAAAGGCGACGTCGCGTTTTGAAAAGGCGACGGAAACTTGGCACAAATAGAACACCATACCATGGTCAGTTACCTCGGATCAGCTGGTTGACTGTCCCATCCTCGCCAATATTCTCTCCCGGTGCCAGCCCTGGTTTCAGCAAGATGTTCGAGTTTCCAATCTTCCACAGACCACAGCCTAGCGAATTCTGTTTAATGCAACCTGGAAATGGTGCTGCTGAGCGGCGAGACGTTTAAGAGTAGACTATTGGCTTAAAGCGCTATAATGAAGAGACTTTCTTTGTGCTGCTAACATAAGTGCTCAATCTTTGAATTTTAATATCAATAAAAATAGGGTTGCCCATGTTCGAACAGAAATATATATATTTGTAAATAAAATCAGATTGTCGACCATAATATTTCTTATTTATATTTGATATGGGCTAACACTATTGACTGTTTCATTAACCCAAAGTGAGTGTGGCCAATTTCCAGCCAGAAGCTGGAAATGCAATTGCGGTGTCCGGTTTTGTTCCGAATTGTCAAATGTGCGGCCTTAACATGATCCACTCCTTCTCGCCGATTTCAAGATTTGGTTCGAAATAGTGAAAGAGGATATGACGTACAACTCCTATAGACATATACTTTCATATAATGTTAGCGACTGCCTGTGGTTGTTTTATGTTCCCCTAAGCCTTCCATTCCTGGGTCATTGTCGGTGTATCCAACATCCAGTATGGAAACTCCTAACATAAGTCCTCAACCTTAACTTTATATGATTGTAATTTCACTAAAGATGAATTGATGTCGATGTTTGAACTGAAAAATATATCTATTTTTGAAAATCAAATCAAATGACTTTCCTTCTTTATTTGCTATCGGGCCTGAAAATTTCTGTTCTTCAAATTTGAATGGAAACTGATCTGGATTACAACTCCTGTAGACACATCACACCTCATTATAACGTTAGTAACGGTCTAGGCCTTCCAAGTCTGGAACATTACCTGCGTACCTTGGTCGAGTTTGGGTACTCACCTTGCAATACTAACTGCTTTGTGCTCTCATGAGTCTTTACAAGACCTGTGCCTTTTGGGTAAAGTTGGTTAGCATTACGCCATACTTCTCCCGATAATTCTCCTGCACAACCCATGAACTGACAGTTCGGGGCTTGGGCAAACAGGCTCAAAATGACCCCAATATGAAAAATTACAAAGTCAGGCAGCGTTAGCTCTCACGTTGTGTCGTTCCGGAGATAGGGTAGAATTAACTGAACTAAGAAATACATTATCCTATGTAAATAAATCGTTGCGTTAATATTCCGTGAAATCCGTATGAGAAGCGTCCCTTAAACTACAATTTCAAACGCTTCTTGTATCCCGACTGTGGGAATGTATACCCGAACTGGCCCAGGACTGATAGGGTGAATGCGTTGGATAGGACTAAATATTGTCACCATCCTGTGGAACACCAAAAATCACCTGGGTGAGATAAGGTTATTATAATGTCACATCGGAGGATTACCGATACCTCTTTACAATCAGTTGACATATTGTACCGTCGTCCGGACTAGCCACAGCGTCTTTCGTTATATTCCAATTATACTTTACCTGTCATCAGTGAGTAGCCTGAACTATTTATTCTTTACTGCAAGCAAATCAGGTTAACAAATTGGCAATATGCAATATGCTTGCTGTTTCTCTTGGTTGTATACCAGCATACTATCGCGACGAGAGAAGGTTTTCTGACAGAAAGTGGTCCCCCGGCACAGACACACACACACACAAATTACCAGGTAGCCAGTCTGAATCTTCCCCACCTTACACGGCCCATTCGGACCAGCGCACCTCTGAAACTGCTCTTTCTCTACTACTACCCGACTGCACATGTGTAGAATGCTGTGACTTCCAATAACATCCACCATAGTCAGACTCTCTCCCTTGAGCGTTGCCCACCTAACACGGCTGGTTATTATGACTAGTAAAATGGGGCGTGTCAGGAGTGGATTTCGAACCCACGCCCGCATGAGCAGACCAGTATACCCATACCCTGGGGAAGACAATTTCATAGATCTTGAGACTGGCCCCTTAGATCACTCGGCCATCCTGACCAACGCTGCTTATCGCGGTCATAATGATTCATATATAGTGTTATATTTGTACAGTGGTTTTACAACATGATGAAGTATAACGAAAAAGGTCTGTGTCAGGAGTGAGATTCGAACCCACGTCCCCACATATGTGGACCAGCACTTAAGACTGGCGCCTTAGACCACTCGGTCATCCTCACCAAAGTTGGTTATGATGAGGTATATATAGTTCTACATTTTGTTACAAGTTTTTACATGCTACGGTGTGTACGTCGTGAATGCCTTATGGCGGCACTGCTTGGTTACTTCCCCAGCCCGCACATCTCTATGGTGTATTGGGCTAGACATGTCACAAGTGCGCACCCGAGTGTACAGGACAGCGATGCGCTGATTGGTGGGAAGAACAACGTAGGAGATTTCTTGTGGGCTGCGGGCTTATAAAAGTGGCGGTAGCTGGGAATGTTCAGCATTTTCTGATACGCAGCCGACATGTTCTCTTGTTCGACTTGCTTGAAGACATTTACTCGCCCAGAAGATTTGCGACGGCACGAGTCCTCCATCCGCAACGGCGCATGGTATACTTGTATACCCTGCGCACGGTCATTTAATCGGGAAGATGCTTTACGGTGCCACGAACGCTCACTCCACGAGGGCGCGACGGAACAATGTAATGAATGTGGTCAACTCTTCAAACGGCCCAATCAGTTAAGACCGCATTAGCGTTTGATTCATGGTCCGTCACCTCGGCATGGGTGACCACTTCACACTAAAGAGGAGCCCAGGAAGGCCACTCCCAATGAAGAGGATCCCAGGGAGATGAAACGTACGGAGACACCACCCACTCAACACTTGCCGAGCACCGAGTCCATGTCCAGTTTGCTTGTATCTACAGTCGAGGAGGGCCTAGATATCCAGTCGGATCCCGGTGGTACGGTTCCACATACGCCTGACGACATCGAGCATTTCCGGCGAGGAGGTCGATGGATTTTTGGCGATCTCTTACCGGACGCCCATCCATTAAGTGACATCGACATCGGGCCTTACAGACAAGTCTTTTGTGTTAAATGCCGTCATTTTCATCTGACGACGATACAGCTCACCAATCCCCAGTGTACGAGTTGTCACAGAGACACAGCTCACCAGTTACCAATATACGAGTTGTCAGAGCATTTCCATCATCTCTCTCTAGATTTGTATCTAATACCGCTGATGCCGGTGCTAGGGGCCGTGTGGTCATGCCATGCAAGTTGCCACATGCACAGGTACAATAAAAGCGTACCTGAGATACAACAGATATCACGAATCGTTAGATTCTCGGTATGTGCTTTAGAATAGGTTAACCAGAAGACTATACTGTGAAGTCATGTGACTCTGTCAGTATGTCGGCACCTCTTCCCACTTCCATTATATGCCTTGTAAACTACAGGGACCATTGGTTCATGATCCGACGATATTTCCAGTACGTGGAAGCCATCTTCAACGATCAAACTATACGGCCTTCAAGTTGAATCTGGCGTTTGGTTATGTGCTGCGGCATATGGAGACAGACCAAGTCCGATATTTTTACCCGAGCAGTAACATCCGGGTATTCGACCAACCGTTCGCCATCACAGATCGGGCGTCGCTAGAGCTCGTGCTGGACCAAGTGGACCAATTGGATGTCTTGGAATGGGCCCAACAGCAAGCCCCAACACCCAATGCGTCGTAGAGAGGGTGACCAATGTCACGTTTTTCGTTACCAAGCTGACCGACCACCCCATCGGATGAATGTATTCACCCATGCACTGATAGATATTCAGAATAGATATCAACATCAGGATTCTAGGATTAAGACAAGGGATTAACAGGGTAAACCTTGTGGGCGAACATATGCAATAATCTGTTACAGACAATACGAATTAAACATTGCAAAGTTTGCAAGACTGATATTATCCTTCACATTCCCACCAGACGGTGGTCCACCAAAGTCGCCCAGGCTAGGTATAGGCGCGATACAGGGCTAGCAAGATATTTCAGGACACCCCCATAATGAATTGTCACCTATGGAACGCGACAAACAGCCCTAGCCTCAAGACAAGTGGTGGCAAGCATTTACGCCGTCATTTGTTTTCTTCTCCTACTTCCTCTCTCTCTCTCTTTCTCTCTCTCTCTCTCTCTTTTGAGTTAACCCTATCTGTCCTGGGCGATTTGTGACCTGTCCAGGACTGAGCTCTCCCCTAAATATTTTTCTTAACCCTCCAGTTAGGGGGCTGAGACTTGCCACACTATAGCCTTGCGTCAAGCACTAGTAAATGTAAAAAGAATTTACAATAGTGTCCTGGGCAATTTGCGACGTGTCCAGGACTGAACTCTCCCCTAAATATTTTTCTTAACCCTCCAGTTATGGGGCTGAGACTTGTCACACTATAACCTTTCGTCAAGCACTGGTAAATGTAAAATAAAGTGAACGCTAAAAATAAAAATGTATCAGCAAAAATAACATGATTATAATTCCAACAAAATCTATACATAAATAGATAAGCTGACAATGAAAACACCTGGAGTTTGGTTTAAATATAGTTTATTCATCTTGATGAAAGGGGAGCGCATTAAGACAGTTTATTATTGCGTCTCCCCAGTACAAAAGTATTTTTTACATCAACCAAATAACAAGTATATAGATATATAACAAATAAAGAGCTAGGGAAGGCTAAGCATTAAGCACAAAATCGATGACCAAATTATTAATAAATTTCAGCTATTGTATTAAAAGGGAGGCTCGGGGTGTCACAATACCAGGAATGCTGGACAAGAACTAAGATCAGAAAGACCCTGTCTGGACGCCGAAAAGACAAAGGAATAAATGGAGGCTGATTGTATTTGGAGTCGCGCTTTGTTTTTGTAATGTAATCGCCCAGACATGTCTGAATGCGTACGTTAGTAATCTCATCTTTGTTAAGATCGCCAAGTAATAGAATTTTCGAGGATGGAATACCCGGCATATCGTAAATAGTTGCTAGATTACCTTGTAGTAGGATACGTTGAGTGTGCAATATAGGACAATTAAAGAAATAGTGATCCACATTCTCGTCTGTATGTCCACAATTACATCGAGGCGTGTCAGAAAGGAAATTGTCGAACAAATGTCTTTTAAGGTTGCTGCATCCGTTGCGAAGACGACACAATAAGATATTCTCTTTTCGAGGACAAACGTAATGCCAAAAAGGTGGGTTAAGTTTCCGAGACATAGTGAGTAATTTGCGTTTAAAAGCGGCAAGAGAAGGCAAGCTTCGAACAGTTGCTTGAAGGGCGTTCCAGTCGCGAACAGTGTTTGGAAAGAAGGAAATAGCTAAATAGCTAGTATAATAATTAGCGTTACGAACGTTGTACGGATTACGAGTATGTGTTGTGGAAGGGAGGTGGTTATGCAAAGAGCTGAGTGCCAATCCATTCACGATACGATAGAACATAATAAGTCTATGAACTTGACGTCGCCTCGACAATGTTTCAAAACTTGATTCTGCGTACAAGAATTCTAGACTGGCACTGAACGTACGCCGGTTATGGTTCTTAATGCGTCCTTTTGAATGCCTTCTAATCTATATATTAAATTTTGACTAAGATTGTCCCATACGACATCACAATATTGCAGACTCGGTCGTATGAAGCTTTTAAACATTATTTCTAGACATTTTCGATTTAGGATATATTTTAGTCCTTTGAATACGGATAATTTTTTATACTTTCTACATGAGTGTGCCAACTACCCTTGGTGTTAACTCCTAGATGTTTGTGACTTGCGGACGGTCGGAGAAGCGAATTGTCAAAGAAGATGGGGAAAGTAGATGAAGAATGCCGTAGTGAGACCAGAAGAGAAACTGTTTTAGCAGTGTTAAAATCAACTAGACATATTCTAGCCCACTGTGAGATAATGTCCGTGTCGTGGTCAGTCGATGTTATCTGGGATTGCAGGTTCTCAGAAATTACATAGAGGCACGCGTCGTCGGCAAACAGCCGGATGTTGTTCAGTATATTACCAGGTAAGTCATTAATGAATAATAGAAACAACAGGGGACCCAGAGCCTTGAGGAACACCTGGGTGAAGGCGTAGTATGGTTGATTCCCTGCCTTGTATTACGACGCGCTGACAGCGATTAAGTAAATAGCTTCAAACCATTTTAGTAAGCTTCCGGAAACACCAAACTGCTGCAAATTCAATAGTAGGCCACGGTGCCACACCCTATCGAAGGCCTTTGAGATATCGAAGAATAAAAAGAGAACCTCTTTTTGTTCATCAAGTGCCTTGGCAATATCGAAGTAGATGTCGAGTAGCTGGGTAACAGTTGAGTGGGATGGAAGAAAACCAGATTGGTGAGGTGTTATGTCGTGCCTAAGGAAATTGAAAATATACTTGAAGCCGACCCTCTCCATGACTTTACTCAAACAGCTCAGCAATGATATTGGTCGGTAGTTAGAAGATAAAAAATCGACAAAGGATTGGAGCGAGTAAACTCTTTGCCTCAAAAAGTCATTTTGGACTGATTTTGTCAGGCCCGATTGCCTTTGTGGTGTTCAAATTGTCAAGGATATCGAAGACGTCGGTATTAGTAACAGTGAAGCCATCTAGTTTGTTTTCTGTATGCATTTGAATCGTCAATATTAGTTATGTTCGTGAAATACGTGTTCAGGATCTCGGCCTTCTTGTTACCGTCATAGGCGAAGGAGCCGTTGGTTCTCTTTAGAGGCGGAATATCATTAAAATTAGAGTTGCTGTCTTTGAGGAAAGATTTACTTAGTTTCCACCAGTATTTTGAACCAACTCGACCAGTCTCGAACCTTTCAGCTGTTTTGTCTTTGAATTCGTTTTTTGTAGAATGGACAAGCAGATTTACATAATTCCTCTGACGCTTGAAACGCAGAATATCGTCTATTAAATGACTTTTCCTGGATTTCTTGAACAAGTTATCGCGGACTCGTATCTCATGCTTAACTTTGCTGGTAATCCGGGGTTTGTCGTTTGGGTGTATGGTTACATATAAGAACTAGGTCAGACTACCAAGGTCACGCCAGATTCACGCATACCGCAAGTGACGTCATACACAACACCTGCGCACACTCACGCTTATTGACCTCTGATCACGTGACCTCCCCACGAAAGTAGGTCAAGTCGAGTCAATCCTTGTTTTACATACTACTCGTTTCGCTGTTTATTGATCTGACCTGGATTGCAGTGACAGGGTCAGTGTCTGCCGACTGAAAGTCACTGATAATACGAGTCACAGCTGGTGACAATTCAGTCATAAGTGATTGTCATGCCATGGACAAAGAGACGGCAAAAAGAGGAATCCATAATATACTGTTATACGATCACGTTCTAAATGATAAAAGTATATCTATTCAGCTGTGTTATTACGATCATCTGAGGGGTACATGTTTCAACAGTAGGGCGCAGGGGGCGCAGTGAAACATGCATGCATACAAGCCTATTTGTGCGGCATTCTTATTCAATCACGATGGAACCAACAGTTAAACTTGAGACAGAAATTTACGTCTTTAATAAATATTAATTTACAGCTTTTTCTTAAACAGTGAAAAATGTATTTATTTAACTATGAAGGAAATTTATGTTCACGGTACTATTGGAAACATTGACATTTTGGAAAAAACGCCAAGATGTGATGACTGTGAAACAGATGTGAAATTACAAACATTTGATATCGTTTGTAATTTCTGTGGCCTTTAACCGACATCACATCAATGATAGAAACACCCACCTCAAGCAGAACCGTGGCAGTTGTTGATCTCAAGCAATGGTTGGTGTGACGGGTAATATTTAGATGGATTTATTTAGCATGACTGCCCGGTTATTGGACACTTTTTATGAATAAGAGTCTGCAGGTCGGCCATGTAGCCATGTATGGCCGAGAAAGTAACACTGGATAAAAGACTGCATCTTTAATGATAAATCGTCATAAAGAAAAATATTGAAAAAAATAGAGACTGGGAATAGTTGAAACGCAGGGACCATTCACGGTATGAAAATGCAAGTTTGCGCCCATTTATTGGACACTTTCCCATTGATTGATTTATTTGAAACTGATCAACTTACTGTCAAATTGTTTGTCCCACAGTCTTCACTAAACCCCCAAGAATATTTAAACATGAATCAGCACTGTAGCTCACAAATGAGTTTTGGAATGAGCGTCGAAGAATCAACCAGTCCCAAATTTTGCACTTTTTGGGAGTGACCATTATCCTTGGCTGTCAATCAGTGCTATTGCCAGTGCGAGCCACAGGTGATGCTATCCTAAACTGGCTGCTCCCCGGAATTGTTCTATTTTTAGACGGAGTGGTTTGGAGAAATATACATCGTCTGCCAAACGCCGGTCGCCTTGCACACTGAGATTCAGAAAGCAGATTCTCCATATTTGTGGGAACATTTTCAGCCAAATTTCATTGAATTTAGTCATACCTGCAATCAAGAATGAAACTGAGAAACTGGAAGAAATTTTCTGACGCATTTGTTCACCCAAATTTGTGACACTATTTCCGACCCGCATGAGGGCTCAACGTGCACAAATTCTGTGAGAAATTTATAAGCATGTCTTTGTAACTCAACTGTAAAATTAAATTTGTATTACAGTTGTCATGTAATATTCCCAGAAAATAGCCCCACTGGGTCTAGGTGTCCAATAATAGGGCCTGTCCAATAACCGGGCAGTGATGCCATAATACTTGATAATAATATAAAAAGAATTCGATACCTTTAAATATTTCAAATTTCGTTTGCCTGTCGGTCCCTGGTTCATTTCGTTTGTTAGCCAGGCCCAGATCTCTTAATTTCTTATCGTCAGCCGAGAAAAATCTACCTTTGTTCAGTTGATCACACTCGTGTTGTGCCTCATTTAAATCAGCAAGAAGAGATTCATCATCTGCGTCTCTCATGAACTTTTCGATCTCCGCTTCTCCAGATAATTCATATCTGAAAGCAAGTCTTGTTTCTCCTGTTGATCTGTTTCTTATTGTGTACACTCGTATGTCCCAATTGGTTTGTAAATATCTGCGATTATACATTTTCTACCTTTGAAATAAACTAAAGTTCCTACTTGCAGGGTATCCATTCTATTTGTTTATTCGATTGTACAGGCAGACGAGACTTTGTCCTGCAATCTATCACCCGCCATGTGAAACGGATTCTCCCGATTGCACACCTGTGCGTGTCAAGATCACGGATGTCGATTTCATACGTTTTTAACCGTGCTAAATCGTGTAATAATTGCACGGTTATCAGTGTGTAATAGGTGTAAGAGTTATAGAATTTGTGATTGTGTTATCTTAGAATAGCACAAATTCTGCGGGATTCGAACCAGCGACTCCAGAGCCAGGCACCAAATCAGCACTGTATGGCGGCGATGTAAACCGCTCGGCCAAGGGGCCTCCTACAAAATTGAAGGTAGCAGGCCGGTAGTCTTGAATGTGAACATACAGTACCCCTCTGATGATCGTAATAACACAGCTCCCATAGCTGAATAGATATACTTTTATCATTTAGAAAGTGATCGTATAAACCGTATTCTCGTTATTTTGGGATTACACTATTTTAGAATAGCACCAATACTAGTGCTGAAGAATTAGTCATGTCCCGTGCGGGATTCGAACCAGCTACCCCATAGTCAGGCACCTAATCGCCAGCATTGAATGGCGACGATCTCAACCATTCGGCCAACGGGCCTCCCTCAAAATAGAAGGTAGCAGACCGGTAGTCTTGAAAGTCTATTTGTATGTTATCCATGTTTGTTTCTTTAATTCAACAAAGAGACACGCAATTCATTTTACAACAGCGTATCCCAAAGCAGGTGTTATGAATTTCTTGTACATAATTCCACGGCGTTCTGCGATGTGACAAAGTGAAGACAGTGTCTTGTGTTGTCCGATTGGTCACATCGTATAGCATTGTAATTTCTATAATTTTTCAGTACTGCATGTGGCCAATACATTTAATAATGGAATATTTTTACGGGTAAAAACTTTTCACACATATTAACGCTATAAATCAACATGTATCAGCAAAAATAACAAGAATATAATTCCAACAAAAGCTGTATGTAAACAGATAAGCTGACAATGAAAACACCTGGGATTTGTATATCTCTGCTACTGAGGCGGTCAAGATTTGCTAGATCGACTTCAGAACTTTTGCATTCTTAATTTTAACGTTATATCTGTACCGTTGAAAAGCACAAATAGTATCCTGGTTTGCCAAAACAACTCATGAGTTCAGTTTTATTAAACAGGTTGAGGAATTCCCCAAGTTCGAAATATCTTTGTTGTTTTGAAAATACCGGTATTTTACTTTCAAGATGGCAAATTTCGGTATTGAGTTTGCACTTCAACGGTTAATAGTTAGCAATAAGACGTGGTTAAAAAGTACGAATTACAGCAGTAATCAAATACTATTACCATTGTATGCAAGACCGGAAATATATGGCACTCTCTGGGCACCACCCAGTTTTCCCCATATTTCTAACTTACAGGACAACTGCAAAATAAATACCGATATTCTAAAGTTTCTTTCTCTTTATAACAAAATGTACATGATGGCTTTGAAATGAATTTCATTTTAACGAGACTTGCCTACGTGACCAGACATGTATATGTATTCACCTATAATTGTAAATTTCGTAACTTGGGTTTCTGAAGTGCACGGTTTCGCCCATTATATAGGCGCCGTGCCATTTTAGGTCCTAAATTCGGTGTGCCGTCACATCGCAACAATTCATTATGCAACAGGCCAAATACCAATGCAATATGTTGTTTCCTTATTCTTTTTTATTAATTCTCTTTTTTTTTAAACTCACCCGTTCCTTTTTTTTGTACCTTATTTACAATTTCCGATTCCGCATTGTAATTAATGAAAATGTTTGAGAGCTGAAGTAGCTTGAAATTCTAAGAAGTCTCAAAAACTGAAAAACAATAGATTCTAATACGATTTGTGAAAAGATATTTGGAATTACTGATCAAGTCTATCGGTGTTCTTTAGTTTAAGTCATAGTTTTATCTTTATTTCAATCAGTTAAACAATTACAAAGTGCGGGTTAGTCAGTCATTACTCATTGCGATAATGTCCTGAAACGTTTTTTGATAGTATAAACAGAACACCTGCTGGGGAGGCTAGTAGTTATAATAATGACCATATGCAAGTATGGAGATGGGTGATAACCAGACAATATGCCTGTGGGCAACAATACATCTCGATGGGGATTGCGGTGACGTCCAGCTTGGATAGGTAGGGCATGGTTTCGGTAACCTGCCGTTCTAGGCGATAAACCAAAGAATTGCCGATAACTAAAGAAACAATAGGTTTTAAAGTCGAGCGAAATTTTGAATTGGCATCTTTTACTCTAAGTGAAGTTAATATACATACTATAAAAAGCCTGAATATCGCTCAACTTTTCATCTTGTATCGTGAACACAGTTCAATATCTACTTCGTTCCTTTACCAATATTCATATCGACAAGTGCTTGGAGAAATGGCTGTGTCCTTGGTTACACGTGGACCTCAGACTGACCACTCGATGGACAGTATTCTCGGATTGAATCAAGGTTAGTATTACACTCAAACTTTAGTACTATATTAATCTGAAGTCGAAAAGATGTAACTTAAGTCATTATTTCTTGTTCAACACATAAGCCTCGTTTCCCCAATCCTAGGTTGATTTTAATTACTCCCAGAATACATTTTCTGCAGATCCTGTATTATATTTTAATCATACGCGGTTCGATTGATTATATTTATCACGGGTTTACAATTTCAATTTTGTCGTTGTATATAGCAATTTAATTCATATACCTTTTATTTTATAGGCAGCTTAAATGGGGAAGTTGATGCTTTTCTACCACCCCGTAATGTGAAGCGCCGGATGCGAACACTGTATTCCGGGGATCAGCTCGCCAGGATGGAGGCCGTATTTAACGAAAATCCGTATCCAGATGTCGAACTCAAAGAAGAACTTTCCCTTCAGTTGAATCTTCCTGAAGATCGAATCCAGGTATGTATATATAGTAGTCATTCGCAGATATAGGTACCTTACAAAATAGAATATCGGCGAGAAGAGTAAGGCTGTGAATAGTTTGCATTTTCTCCCTTTATTTTAATTAACTAAAGTTACAAATCAACTCCACACAACGTCATTTGTATTTTCTTTATGTTGCATGCAGGTTTGGTTCCAGAACCGTCGATCTCGCCTTCGTCGTCGCCAAAATCAGTCAGCTGATGTGCATTCTCCAGTACCTTCCTTGACGACGAAACCCCTGGTCAGGAGAAAGGTCAAGGTCAAGCCTGCTCCAATCAGAACAGAGTCGACCATTAACCTACAATCCGTGCACACGTTGGCTTCACCAGACTTGACCGGACACCCGAACGTGCCGTTTCTGCTGTCACCCTTACCGGGACCGGTTCCCTCTTTAACAGGTACAGATTTCCCACTCCATGGTCAGTTACCTCGGATCAGCTGGTTGACTGTCCCATCCTCGCCAATATTCTCTCCCAGTACCAGCCCTGGTTTCAGCAAGATGTTCGAGTTTCCAATCTTCCATAGACCACAGCCTAGCGAATTCTGTTTAATGCAACCTGGAAATGGTGCTGCTGAGCGGCGAGACTTTTAAGAGTAGACGATTGGCTTAAAGTGCTATAATGTAAAGACTTTCTTTGTGCTGCTAACATAAGTGCTCAATCTTTGAATTTTAATATCAATAAATATGAAGGGTTGTCCATGTTCGAACAGAAATATATATATTTGTAAATAAAATCAGATTGTCAACCATAATATTTCTTATTTATATATGATATGGGATAACACTATTGACTGTTTCATTAACCCAAAGTGAGTGGGGCCAACTTCCAGCCAGAAGCTGGAATGCAATTGCGGTGTCCGGTTTTGTTCCGAATTGTCAAATGTGCGGCCTTGACATGATCCACTCCTTCTCGCCGATTTCAAGATTTGGTTCGAAATAGTGAAAGAGGATATGACTTACAACTCCTACAGACATATACTTTCATATTATGTTAGTGACTGCCAGGGGTTGCTTTATGTTCCCCTAAGCCTTCCATTACTGGGTCATTGTCGGTGTATCCAACATCCAGTATGGTAACTCCTAACATAAGTCCTCAACCTTAACTTTATATGATTGTAATATCACTAAAGATGAAGTGATGTCGATGTTTGAACTGAAAAATATATTTATTTTTGAAAATCAAATCAAATGAATTTCCTTCTTTATTTGCTATCGGGCCTGAAAATTTCTGTTCTTCAAATTTGAATGGAAACTGATCTGGATTACAACTCCTGTAGACACATCACACCTCATTATGACGTTAGCGACGGTCTAGGCCTTCCAAGTCTGGAACATTACCTGCGTACCTTGGTCGAGTTTGGGTACTCACCGTGCAATACTAACTGCTTTGTGCTCTCATGAGTCTTTACAAGACCTGTGCCATTTCGGTAAAGTTGGTTAGCATTACGCCATACTTCTCCCGATAATTCTCCAGCACAATCCAACTGCATCCGTTGCGAAGACGACACAATAAGATATTCTCTTTTCGAGGACAAACGTAATGCCAAAAAGGTGGGTTAAGTTTCCGAGACATAGTGAGTAATTTGCGTTTAAAAGCGGCAAGAGAAGGCAAGCTTCGAACAGTTGCTTGAAGGGCGTTCCAGTCGCGAACAGTGTTTGGAAAGAAGGAAATAGCTAAATAGCTCGGTACGGCACATGTAAGGAGTATAATAATTAGCGTTACGAACGTTGTACGGATTACGAGTATGTGTTGTGGAAGGGAGGTGGTTATGCAAAGAGCTGAGTGCCAATCCATTCACGATACGATAGAACATAATAAGTCTATGAACTTGACGTCGCCTCGACAATGTTTCAAAACCTGATTCTGCGTACAAGGATTCTAGACTGGCACTGAACGTACGCCGGTTATGGTTCTTAATGCGTCCTTTTGAATGCCTTCTAATCTATATATTAAATTTTGACTAAGATTATCCCATACGACATCACAATATTGCAGACTCGGTCGTATGAAGCTTTTAAACATTATTTCTAGACATTTTCGATTTAGGATATATTTTAGTCCTTTGAATACGGATAATTTTTTATACTTTCTACATGAGTGTGCCAACTATCCTTGGTGTTAACTCCTAGATGTTTGTGACTTGCGGACGGTCGGAGAAGCGAATTGTCAAAGAAGATGGGGAAAGTAGATGAAGAATGCCGTAGTGAGACCAGAAGAGAAACTGTTTTAGCAGTGTTAAAATCAACTAGACATATTCTAGCCCACTGTGAGATAATGTCCGTGTCGTGGTCAGTCGATGTTATCTGGGATTGCAGGTTCTCAGAAATTACATAGAGGCACGCGTCGTCGGCAAACAGCCGGATGTTGCTCAGTATATTATCAGGTAAGTCATTAATGAATAATAGAAACAACAGGGGACCCAGAGCCTTGAGGAACACCTGGGTGAAGGCGTAGTATGGTTGATTCCCTGCCTTGTATTACGACGCGCTGACAGCGATTAAGTAAATAGCTTCAAACCATTTTAGTAAGCTTCCGGAAACACCAAACTGCTGCAAATTCAATAGTAGGCCACGGTGCCACACCCTATCGAAGGCCTTTGAGATATCGAAGAATAAAAAGAGAACCTCTTTTTGTTCATCAAGTGCCTTGGCAATATCGAAGTAGATGTCGAGTAGCTGGGTAACAGTTGAGTGGGATGGAAGAAAACCAGATTGGTGAGGTGTTATGTCGTGCCTAAGGAAATTGAAAATATACTTGAAGCCGACCCTCTCCATGACTTTACTCAAACAGCTCAGCAGTGATATTGGTCGGTAGTTAGAAGATAAAAAATCGACAAAGGATTGGAGCGAGTAAACTCTTTGCCTCAAAAAGTCATTTTGGACTGATTTTGTCAGGCCCGATTGCCTTTGTGGTGTTCAAATTGTCAAGGATATCGAAGACGTCGGTATTAGTAACAGTGAAGCCATCTAGTTTGTTTTCTGTATGCATTTGAATCGTCAATATTAGTTATGTTCGTGAAATACGTGTTCAGGATCTCGGCCTTCTTGTTACCGTCATAGGCGAAGGAGCCGTTGGTTCTCTTTAGAGGCGGAATATCATTAAAATTAGAGTTGCTGTCTTTGAGGAAAGATTTACTTAGTTTCCACCAGTATTTTGAACCAACTCGACCAGTCTCGAACCTTTCAGCTGTTTTGTCTTTGAATTCGTTTTTTGTAGAATGGACAAGCAGATTTACATAATTCCTCTGACGCTTGAAACGCAGAATATCGTCTATTAAATTACTTTTCCTGGATTTCTTGAACAAGTTATCGCGGACTCGTATCTCATGCTTAACTTTGCTGGTAATCCGGGGTTTGTCGTTTGGGTGTATGGTTACATATAAGAACTAGGTCAGACTACCAAGGTCACGCCAGATTCACGCATACCGCAAGTGACGTCATACACAACACCTGCGCACACTCACGCTTATTGACCTCTGATCACGTGACCTCCCCACGAAAGTAGGTCAAGTCGAGTCAATCCTTGTTTTACATACTACTCGTTTCGCTGTTTATTGATCTGACCTGGATTGCAGTGACAGGGTCAGTGTCTGCCGACTGAAAGTCACTGATAATACGAGTCACAGCTGGTGACAATTCAGTCATAAGTGATTGTCATGCCATGGACAAAGAGACGGCAAAAAGAGGAATCCATAATATACTGTTATACGATCACGTTCTAAATGATAAAAGTATATCTATTCAGCTGTGTTATTACGATCATCTGAGGGGTACATGTTTCAACAGTAGGGCGCAGGGGGCGCAGTGAAACATGCATGCATACAAGCCTATTTGTGCGGCATTCTTATTCAATCACGATGGAACCAACAGTTAAACTTGAGACAGAAATTTACGTCTTTAATAAATATTAATTTACAGCTTTTTCTTAAACAGTGAAAAATGTATTTATTTAACTATGAAGGAAATTTATGTTCACGGTACTATTGGAAACATTGACATTTTGGAAAAAACGCCAAGATGTGATGACTGTGAAACAGATGTGAAATTACAAACATTTGATATCGTTTGTAATTTCTGTGGCCTTTAACCGACATCACATCAATGATAGAAACACCCGCCTCAAGCAGAACCGTGGCAGTTGTTGATCTCAAGCAATGGTTGGTGTGACGGGTAATATTTAGATGGATTTATTTAGCATGACTGCCCGGTTATTGGACACTTTTTATGAATAAGAGTCTGCAGGTCGGCCATGTAGCCATGTATGGCCGAGAAAGTAACACTGGATAAAAGACTGCATCTTTAATGATAAATCGTCATAAAGAAAAATATTGAAAAAAAATAGAGACTGGGAATAGTTGAAACGCAGGGACCATTCACGGTATGAAAATGCAAGTTTGCGCCCATTTATTGGACACTTTCCCATTGATTGATTTATTTGAAACTGATCAACTTACTGTCAAATTGTTTGTCCCACAGTCTTCACTAAACCCCCAAGAATATTTAAACATGAATCAGCACTGTAGCTCACAAATGAGTTTTGGAATGAGCGTCGAAGAATCAACCAGTCCCAAATTTTGCACTTTTTGGGAGTGACCATTATCCTTGGCTGTCAATCAGTGCTATTGCCAGTGCGAGCCACAGGTGATGCTATCCTAAACTGGCCGCTCCCCGGAATTGTGCTATTTTTAGACGGAGTGGTTTGGAGAAATATACATCGTCTGCCAAACGCCGGTCGCCTTGCACACTGAGATTCAGAAAGCAGATTCTCCATATTTGTGGGAACATTTTCAGCCAAATTTCATTGAATTTAGTCATACCTGCAATCAAGAATGAAACTGAGAAACTGGAAGAAATTTTCTGACGCATTTGTTCACCCAAATTTGTGACACTATTTCCGACCCGCATGAGGGCTCAACGTGCACAAATTCTGTGAGAAATTTATAAGCATGTCTTTGTAACTCAACTGTAAAATTAAATTTGTATTACAGTTGTCATGTAATATTCTCAGAAAATAGCCCCACTGGGTCTAGGTGTCCAATAATAGGGCCTGTCCAATAACCGGGCAGTGATGCCATAATACTTGATAATAATATAAAAAGAATTCGATACCTTTAAATATTTCAAATTTCGTTTGCCTGTCGGTCCCTGGTTCATTTCGTTTGTTAGCCAGGCCCAGATCTCTTAATTTCTTATCGTCAGCCGAGAAAAATCTACCTTTGTTCAGTTGATCACACTCGTGTTGTGCCTCATTTAAATCAGCAAGAAGAGATTCATCATCTGCGTCTCTCATGAACTTTTCGATCTCCGCTTCTCCAGATAATTCATATCTGAAAGCAAGTCTTGTTTCTCCTGTTGATCTGTTTCTTATTGTGTACACTCGTATGTCCCAATTGGTTTGTAAATATCTGCGATTATACATTTTCTACCTTTGAAATAAACTAAAGTTCCTACTTGCAGGGTATCCATTCTATTTGTTTATTCGATTGTACAGGCAGACGAGACTTTGTCCTGCAATCTATCACCCGCCATGTGAAACGGATTCTCCCGATTGCACACCTGTGCGTGTCAAGATCACGGGTGTCGATTTCATACGTTTTTAACCGTGCTAAATCGTGTAATAATTGCACGGTTATCAGTGTGTAATAGGTGTAAGAGTTATAGAATTTGTGATTGTGTTATCTTAGAATAGCACAAATTCTAATGCCGAGAAATTGGTCAAGTCCCGTGCGGGATTCGAACCAGCGACTCCAGAGTCAGGCACCAAATCAGCACTGTATGGCGGCGATGTAAACCGCTCGGCCAAGGGGCCTCCTACAAAATTGAAGGTAGCAGGCCGGTAGTCTTGAATGTGAACATACAGTACCCCTCTGATGATCGTAATAACACAGCTCCCATAGCTGAATAGATATACTTTTATCATTTAGAAAGTGATCGTATAAACAGTATTCTCGTTATTTTGGGATTACACTATTTTAGAATAGCACCAATACTAGTGCTGAAGAATTAGTCATGTCCCGTGCGGGATTCGAACCAGCTACCCCATAGTCAGGCACCTAATCGCCAGCATTGAATGGCGACGATCTCAACCATTCGGCCAACGGGCCTCCCACAAAATAGAAGGTAGCAGACCGGTAGTCTTGAAAGTCTATTTGTATGTTATCCATGTTTGTTTCTTTAATTCAACAAAGAGACACGCAATTCATTTTACAACAGCGTATCCCAAAGCAGGTGTTATGAATTTCTTGTACATAATTCCACGGCGTTCTGCGATGTGACAAAGTGAAGACAGTGTCTTGTGTTGTCCGATTGGTCACATCGTATAGCATTGTAATTTCTATAATTTTTCAGTACTGCATGTGGCCAATACATTTAATAATGGAATATTTTTACGGGTAAAAACTTTTCACACATATTAACGCTATAAATCAACATGTATCAGCAAAAATAACAAGAATATAATTCCAACAAAAGCTGTATGTAAACAGATAAGCTGACAATGAAAACACCTGGGATTTGTATATCTCTGCTACTGAGGCGGTCAAGATTTGCTAGATCGACTTCAGAACTTTGCATTCTTAATTTTAACGTTATATCTGTACCGTTGAAAAGCACAAATAGTATCCTGGTTTGCCAAAACAACTCATGAGTTCAGTTTTATTAAACAGGTTGAGGAATTCCCCAAGTTCGAAATATCTTTGTTGTTTTGAAAATACCGGTATTTTACTTTCAAGATGGCAAATTTCGGTATTGAGTTTGCACTTCAACGGTTAATAGTTAGCAATAAGACGTGGTTAAAAAGTACGAATTACAGCAGTAATCAAATACTATTACCATTGTATGCAAGACCGGAAATATATGGCACTCTCTGGGCACCACCCAGTTTTCCCCATATTTCTAACTTACAGGACAACTGCAAAATAAATACCGATATTCTAAAGTTTCTTTCTCTTTATAACAAAATGTACATGATGGCTTTGAAATGAATTTCATTTTAACGAGACTTGCCTACGTGACCAGACATGTATATGTATTCACCTATAATTGTAAATTTCGTAACTTGGGTTTCTGAAGTGCACGGTTTCGCCCATTATATAGGCGCCGTGCCATTTTAGGTCCTAAATTCGGTGTGCCGTCACATCGCAACAATTCATTATGCAACAGGCCAAATACCAATGCAATATGTTGTTTCCTTATTCTTTTTTATTAATTCTCTTTTTTTTTAAACTCACCCGTTCCTTTTTTTGTACCTTATTTACAATTTCCGATTCCGCATTGTAATTAATGAAAATGTTTGAGAGCTGAAGTAGCTTGAAATTCTAAGAAGTCTCAAAAACTGAAAAACAATAGATTCTAATACGATTTGTGAAAAGATATTTGGAATTACTGATCAAGTCTATCGGTGTTCTTTAGTTTAAGTCATAGTTTTATCTTTATTTCAATCAGTTAAACAATTACAAAGTGCGGGTTAGTCAGTCATTACTCATTGCGATAATGTCCTGAAACGTTTTTTGATAGTATAAACAGAACACCTGCTGGGGAGGCTAGTAGTTATAATAATGACCATATACAAGTATGGAGATGGGTGATAACCAGACAATATGCCTGTGGGCAACAATACATCTCGATGGGGATTGCGGTGACGTCCAGCTTGGATAGGTAGGGCATGGTTTCGGTAACCTGCCGTTCTAGGCGATAAACCAAAGAATTGCCGATAACTAAAGAAACAATAGGTTTTAAAGTCGAGCGAAATTTTGAATTGGCATCTTTTACTCTAAGTGAAGTTAATATACATACTATAAAAAGCCTGAATATCGCTCAACTTTTCATCTTGTATCGTGAACACAGTTCAATATCTACTTCGTTCCTTTACCAATATTCATATCGACAAGTGCTTGGAGAAATGGCTGTGTCCTTGGTTACACGTGGGCCTCAGACTGACCACTCGATGGACAGTATTCTCGGATTGAATCAAGGTTAGTATTACACTCAAACTTTAGTACTATATTAATCTGAAGTCGAAAAGATGTAACTTAAGTCATTATTTCTTGTTCAACACATAAGCCTCGTTTCCCCAATCCTAGGTTGATTTTAATTACTCCCAGAATACATTTTCTGCAGATCCTGTATTATATTTTAGTCATACGCGGTTCGATTGATTATATGTATCACGGGTTTACAATTTCAATTTTGTCGTTGTATATAGCAATTTAATTCATATACCTTTTATTTTATAGGCAGCTTAAATGGGGAAGTTGATGCTTTTCTACCACCCCGTAATGTGAAGCGCCGGATGCGAACACTGTACCGGGGGTCAGCTCGCCAGGATGGAGGCCGTATTTAACGAAAATCCGTATCCAGATGTCGAACTCAAAGAAGAACTTTCCCTTCAGTTGAATCTTCCTGAAGATCGAATCCAGGTATGTATATATAGTAGTCATTCGCAGATATAGGTACCTTACAAAATAGAATATCGGCGAGAAGAGTAAGGCTGTGAATAGTTTCCATTTTCTCCCTTTATTTTAATTAACTAAAGTTACAAATCAACTCCACACAACGTCATTTGTATTTTCTTTATGTTGCATGCAGGTTTGGTTCCAGAACCGTCGATCTCGCCTTCGTCGTCGCCAAAATCAGTCAGCTGATGTGCATTCTCCAGTACCTTCCTTGACGACGAAACCTCTGGTCAGGAGAAAGTTCAAGGTCAAGCCTGCTCCAATCAGAACAGAGTCGACCATTAACCTACAATCCGTGCACACGTTGGCTTCACCAGACTTGACCGGACACCCGAACGTGCCGTTTCTGCTGTCACCCTTACCGGGACCGGTTCCCTCTTTAACAGGTACAGATTTCCCACTCCATGGTCAGTTACCTCGGATCAGCTGGTTGACTGTCCCATCCTCGCCAATATTCTCTCCCAGTACCAGCCCTGGTTTCAGCAAGATGTTCGAGTTTCCAATCTTCCATAGACCACAGCCTAGCGAATTCTGTTTAATGCAACCTGGAAATGGTGCTGCTGAGCGGCGAGACTTTTAAGAGTAGACGATTGGCTTAAAGTGCTATAATGTAAAGACTTTCTTTGTGCTGCTAACATAAGTGCTCAATCTTTGAATTTTAATATCAATAAATATGAAGGGTTGTCCATGTTCGAACAGAAATATATATATTTGTAAATAAAATCAGATTGTCAACCATAATATTTCTTATTTATATATGATATGGGATAACACTATTGACTGTTTCATTAACCCAAAGTGAGTGGGGCCAACTTCCAGCCAGAAGCTGGAATGCAATTGCGGTGTCCGGTTTTGTTCCGAATTGTCAAATGTGCGGCCTTGACATGATCCACTCCTTCTCGCCGATTTCAAGATTTGGTTCGAAATAGTGAAAGAGGATATGACTTACAACTCCTACAGACATATACTTTCATATTATGTTAGTGACTGCCAGGGGTTGCTTTATGTTCCCCTAAGCCTTCCATTACTGGGTCATTGTCGGTGTATCCAACATCCAGTATGGTAACTCCTAACATAAGTCCTCAACCTTAACTTTATATGATTGTAATATCACTAAAGATGAAGTGATGTCGATGTTTGAACTGAAAAATATATTTATTTTTGAAAATCAAATCAAATGAATTTCCTTCTTTATTTGCTATCGGGCCTGAAAATTTCTGTTCTTCAAATTTGAATGGAAACTGATCTGGATTACAACTCCTGTAGACACATCACACCTCATTATGACGTTAGCGACGGTCTAGGCCTTCCAAGTCTGGAACATTACCTGCGTACCTTGGTCGAGTTTGGGTACTCACCGTGCAATACTAACTGCTTTGTGCTCTCATGAGTCTTTACAAGACCTGTGCCATTTCGGTAAAGTTGGTTAGCATTACGCCATACTTCTCCCGATAATTCTCCAGCACAATCCAACTGGATCCGTTGCGAAGACGACACAATAAGATATTCTCTTTTCGAGGACAAACGTAATGCCAAAAAGGTGGGTTAAGTTTCCGAGACATAGTGAGTAATTTGCGTTTAAAAGCGGCAAGAGAAGGCAAGCTTCGAACAGTTGCTTGAAGGGCGTTCCAGTCGCGAACAGTGTTTGGAAAGAAGGAAATAGCTAAATAGCTCGGTACGGCACATGTAAGGAGTATAATAATTAGCGTTACGAACGTTGTACGGATTACGAGTATGTGTTGTGGAAGGGAGGTGGTTATGCAAAGAGCTGAGTGCCAATCCATTCACGATACGATAGAACATAATAAGTCTATGAACTTGACGTCGCCTCGACAATGTTTCAAAACCTGATTCTGCGTACAAGGATTCTAGACTGGCACTGAACGTACGCCGGTTATGGTTCTTAATGCGTCCTTTTGAATGCCTTCTAATCTATATATTAAATTTTGACTAAGATTATCCCATACGACATCACAATATTGCAGACTCGGTCGTATGAAGCTTTTAAACATTATTTCTAGACATTTTCGATTTAGGATATATTTTAGTCCTTTGAATACGGATAATTTTTTATACTTTCTACATGAGTGTGCCAACTATCCTTGGTGTTAACTCCTAGATGTTTGTGACTTGCGGACGGTCGGAGAAGCGAATTGTCAAAGAAGATGGGGAAAGTAGATGAAGAATGCCGTAGTGAGACCAGAAGAGAAACTGTTTTAGCAGTGTTAAAATCAACTAGACATATTCTAGCCCACTGTGAGATAATGTCCGTGTCGTGGTCAGTCGATGTTATCTGGGATTGCAGGTTCTCAGAAATTACATAGAGGCACGCGTCGTCGGCAAACAGCCGGATGTTGTTCAGTATATTACCAGGTAAGTCATTAATGAATAATAGAAACAACAGGGGACCCAGAGCCTTGAGGAACACCTGGGTGAAGGCGTAGTATGGTTGATTCCCTGCCTTGTATTACGACGCGCTGACAGCGATTAAGTAAATAGCTTCAAACCATTTTAGTAAGCTTCCGGAAACACCAAACTGCTGCAAATTCAATAGTAGGCCACGGTGCCACACCCTATCGAAGGCCTTTGAGATATCGAAGAATAAAAAGAGAACCTCTTTTTGTTCATCAAGTGCCTTGGCAATATCGAAGTAGATGTCGAGTAGCTGGGTAACAGTTGAGTGGGATGGAAGAAAACCAGATTGGTGAGGTGTTATGTCGTGCCTAAGGAAATTGAAAATATACTTGAAGCCGACCCTCTCCATGACTTTACTCAAACAGCTCAGCAATGATATTGGTCGGTAGTTAGAAGATAAAAAATCGACAAAGGATTGGAGCGAGTAAACTCTTTGCCTCAAAAAGTCATTTTGGACTGATTTTGTCAGGCCCGATTGCCTTTGTGGTGTTCAAATTGTCAAGGATATCGAAGACGTCGGTATTAGTAACAGTGAAGCCATCTAGTTTGTTTTCTGTATGCATTTGAATCGTCAATATTAGTTATGTTCGTGAAATACGTGTTCAGGATCTCGGCCTTCTTGTTACCGTCATAGGCGAAGGAGCCGTTGGTTCTCTTTAGAGGCGGAATATCATTAAAATTAGAGTTGCTGTCTTTGAGGAAAGATTTACTTAGTTTCCACCAGTATTTTGAACCAACTCGACCAGTCTCGAACCTTTCAGCTGTTTTGTCTTTGAATTCGTTTTTTGTAGAATGGACAAGCAGATTTACATAATTCCTCTGACGCTTGAAACGCAGAATATCGTCTATTAAATGACTTTTCCTGGATTTCTTGAACAAGTTATCGCGGACTCGTATCTCATGCTTAACTTTGCTGGTAATCCGGGGTTTGTCGTTTGGGTGTATGGTTACATATAAGAACTAGGTCAGACTACCAAGGTCACGCCAGATTCACGCATACCGCAAGTGACGTCATACACAACACCTGCGCACACTCACGCTTATTGACCTCTGATCACGTGACCTCCCCACGAAAGTAGGTCAAGTCGAGTCAATCCTTGTTTTACATACTACTCGTTTCGCTGTTTATTGATCTGACCTGGATTGCAGTGACAGGGTCAGTGTCTGCCGACTGAAAGTCACTGATAATACGAGTCACAGCTGGTGACAATTCAGTCATAAGTGATTGTCATGCCATGGACAAAGAGACGGCAAAAAGAGGAATCCATAATATACTGTTATACGATCACGTTCTAAATGATAAAAGTATATCTATTCAGCTGTGTTATTACGATCATCTGAGGGGTACATGTTTCAACAGTAGGGCGCAGGGGGCGCAGTGAAACATGCATGCATACAAGCCTATTTGTGCGGCATTCTTATTCAATCACGATGGAACCAACAGTTAAACTTGAGACAGAAATTTACGTCTTTAATAAATATTAATTTACAGCTTTTTCTTAAACAGTGAAAAATGTATTTATTTAACTATGAAGGAAATTTATGTTCACGGTGCTATTGGAAACATTGACATTTTGGAAAAAACGCCAAGATGTGATGACTGTGAAACAGATGTGAAATTACAAACATTTGATATCGTTTGTAATTTCTGTGGCCTTTAACCGACATCACATCAATGATAGAAACACCCGCCTCAAGCAGAACCGTGGCAGTTGTTGATCTCAAGCAATGGTTGGTGTGACGGGTAATATTTAGATGGATTTATTTAGCATGACTGCCCGGTTATTGGACACTTTTTATGAATAAGAGTCTGCAGGTCGGCCATGTAGCCATGTATGGCCGAGAAAGTAACACTGGATAAAAGACTGCATCTTTAATGATAAATCGTCATAAAGAAAAATATTGAAAAAAAATAGAGACTGGGAATAGTTGAAACGCAGGGACCATTCACGGTATGAAAATGCAAGTTTGCGCCCATTTATTGGACACTTTCCCATTGATTGATTTATTTGAAACTGATCAACTTACTGTCAAATTGTTTGTCCCACAGTCTTCACTAAACCCCCAAGAATATTTAAACATGAATCAGCACTGTAGCTCACAAATGAGTTTTGGAATGAGCGTCGAAGAATCAACCAGTCCCAAATTTTGCACTTTTTGGGAGTGACCATTATCCTTGGCTGTCAATCAGTGCTATTGCCAGTGCGAGCCACAGGTGATGCTATCCTAAACTGGCTGCTCCCCGGAATTGTTCTATTTTTAGACGGAGTGGTTTGGAGAAATATACATCGTCTGCCAAACGCCGGTCGCCTTGCACACTGAGATTCAGAAAGCAGATTCTCCATATTTGTGGGAACATTTTCAGCCAAATTTCATTGAATTTAGTCATACCTGCAATCAAGAATGAAACTGAGAAACTGGAAGAAATTTTCTGACGCATTTGTTCACCCAAATTTGTGACACTATTTCCGACCCGCATGAGGGCTCAACGTGCACAAATTCTGTGAGAAATTTATAAGCATGTCTTTGTAACTCAACTGTAAAATTAAATTTGTATTACAGTTGTCATGTAATATTCTCAGAAAATAGCCCCACTGGGTCTAGGTGTCCAATAATAGGGCCTGTCCAATAACCGGGCAGTGATGCCATAATACTTGATAATAATATAAAAAGAATTCGATACCTTTAAATATTTCAAATTTCGTTTGCCTGTCGGTCCCTGGTTCATTTCGTTTGTTAGCCAGGCCCAGATCTCTTAATTTCTTATCGTCAGCCGAGAAAAATCTACCTTTGTTCAGTTGATCACACTCGTGTTGTGCCTCATTTAAATCAGCAAGAAGAGATTCATCATCTGCGTCTCTCATGAACTTTTCGATCTCCGCTTCTCCAGATAATTCATATCTGAAAGCAAGTCTTGTTTCTCCTGTTGATCTGTTTCTTATTGTGTACACTCGTATGTCCCAATTGGTTTGTAAATATCTGCGATTATACATTTTCTACCTTTGAAATAAACTAAAGTTCCTACTTGCAGGGTATCCATTCTATTTGTTTATTCGATTGTACAGGCAGACGAGACTTTGTCCTGCAATCTATCACCCGCCATGTGAAACGGATTCTCCCGATTGCACACCTGTGCGTGTCAAGATCACGGGTGTAGATTTCATACGTTTTTAACCGTGCTAAATCGTGTAATAATTGCACGGTTATCAGTGTGTAATAGGTGTAAGAGTTATAGAATTTGTGATTGTGTTATCTTAGAATAGCACAAATTCTAATGCCGAGAAATTGGTCAAGTCCCGTGCGGGATTCGAACCAGCGACTCCAGAGTCAGGCACCAAATCAGCACTGTATGGCGGCGATGTAAACCGCTCGGCCAAGGGGCCTCCTACAAAATTGAAGGTAGCAGGCCGGTAGTCTTGAATGTGAACATACAGTACCCCTCTGATGATCGTAATAACACAGCTCCCATAGCTGAATAGATATACTTTTATCATTTAGAAAGTGATCGTATAAACAGTATTCTCGTTATTTTGGGATTACACTATTTTAGAATAGCACCAATACTAGTGCTGAAGAATTAGTCATGTCCCGTGCGGGATTCGAACCAGCTACCCCATAGTCAGGCACCTAATCGCCAGCATTGAATGGCGACGATCTCAACCATTCGGCCAACGGGCCTCCCACAAAATAGAAGGTAGCAGACCGGTAGTCTTGAAAGTCTATTTGTATGTTATCCATGTTTGTTTCTTTAATTCAACAAAGAGACACGCAATTCATTTTACAACAGCGTATCCCAAAGCAGGTGTTATGAATTTCTTGTACATAATTCCACGGCGTTCTGCGATGTGACAAAGTGAAGACAGTGTCTTGTGTTGTCCGATTGGTCACATCGTATAGCATTGTAATTTCTATAATTTTTCAGTACTGCATGTGGCCAATACATTTAATAATGGAATATTTTTACGGGTAAAAACTTTTCACACATATTAACGCTATAAATCAACATGTATCAGCAAAAATAACAAGAATATAATTCCAACAAAAGCTGTATGTAAACAGATAAGCTGACAATGAAAACACCTGGGATTTGTATATCTCTGCTACTGAGGCGGTCAAGATTTGCTAGATCGACTTCAGAACTTTTGCATTCTTAATTTTAACGTTATATCTGTACCGTTGAAAAGCACAAATAGTATCCTGGTTTGCCAAAACAACTCATGAGTTCAGTTTTATTAAACAGGTTGAGGAATTCCCCAAGTTCGAAATATCTTTGTTGTTTTGAAAATACCGGTATTTTACTTTCAAGATGGCAAATTTCGGTATTGAGTTTGCACTTCAACGGTTAATAGTTAACAATAAGACGTGGTTAAAAAGTACGAATTACAGCAGTAATCAAATACTATTACCATTGTATGCAAGACCGGAAATATATGGCACTCTCTGGGTACCACCCAGTTTTCCCCATATTTCTAACTTACAGGACAACTGCAAAATAAATACCGATATTCTAAAGTTTCTTTCTCTTTATAGCAAAATGTACATGATGGCTTTGAAATGAATTTCATTTTAACGAGACTTGCCTACGTGACCAGACATGTATATGTATTCACCTATAATTGTAAATTTCGTAACTTGGGTTTCTGAAGTGCACGGTTTCGCCCATTATATAGGCGCCGTGCCATTTTAGGTTCTAAATTCGGTGTGCCGTCACATCGCAACAATTCATTATGCAACAGGCCAAATACCAATGCAGTATGTTGTTTCCTTATTCTTTTTATTAATTCTCTTTTTTTTTAAACTCACCCGTTCCTTTTTTTTGTACCTTATTTACAATTTCCGATTCCGCATTGTAATTAATGAAAATGTTTGAGAGCTGAAGTAGCTTGAAATTCTAAGAAGTCTCAAAAACTGAAAAACAATAGATTCTAATACGATTTGTGAAAAGATATTTGGAATTACTGATCAAGTCTATCGGTGTTCTTTAGTTTTATCTTTATTTCAATCAGTTAAACAATTACAAAGTGCGGGTTAGTCAGTCATTACTCATTGCGATAATGTCCTGAAACGTTTTTTGATAGTATAAACAGAACACCTGCTGGGGAGGCTAGTAGTTATAATAATGACCATATACAAGTATGGAGATGGGTGATAACCAGACAATATGCCTGTGGGCAACAATACATCTCGATGGGGATTGCGGTGACGTCCAGCTTGGATAGGTAGGGCATGGTTTCGGTAACCTGCCGTTCTAGGCGATAAACCAAAGAATTGCCGATAACTAAAGAAACAATAGGTTTTAAAGTCGAGCGGAATTTTGAATTGGCATCTTTTACTCTAAATGAAGTTAATATACATACTATAAAAAGCCTGAATATCGCTCAACTTTTCATCTTGTATCGTGAACACAGTTCAATATCTACTTCGTTCCTTTACCAATATTCATATCGACAAGTGCTTGGAGAAATGGCTGTGTCCTTGGTTACACGTGGACCTCAGACTGACCACTCGATGGACAGTATTCTCGGATTGAATCAAGGTTAGTATTACACTCAAACTTTAGTACTATATTAATCTGAAGTCGAAAAGATGTAACTTAAGTCATTATTTCTTGTTCAACACACAAGCCTCGTTTCCCCAATCCTAGGTTGATTTTAATTACTCCCAGTATACATTTTCTGCAGATCCTGTATTATATTTTAATCATACGCGGTTCGATTGATTATATGTATCACGGGTTTACAATTTCAATTTTGTCGTTGTATATAGCAATTTAATTCATATACCTTTTATTTTATAGGCAGCTTAAATGGGGAAGTTGATGCTTTTCTACCACCCCGTAATGTGAAGCGCCGGATGCGAACACTGTACCGGGGGTCAGCTCGCCAGGATGGAGGCCGTATTTAACGAAAATCCGTATCCAGATGTCGAACTCAAAGAAGAACTTTCCCTTCAGTTGAATCTTCCTGAAGATCGAATCCAGGTATGTATATATAGTAGTCATTCGCAGATATAGGTACCTTACAAAATAGAATATCGGCGAGAAGAGTAAGGCTGTGAATAGTTTGCATTTTCTCCCTTTATTTTAATTAACTAAAGTTACAAATCAACTCCACACAACGTCATTTGTATTTTCTTTATGTTGCATGCAGGTTTGGTTCCAGAACCGTCGATCTCGCCTTCGTCGTCGCCAAAATCAGTCAGCTGATGTGCATTCTCCAGTACCTTCCTTGACGACGAAACCCCTGGTCAGGAGAAAGGTCAAGGTCAAGCCTGCTCCAATCAGAACAGAGTCGACCATTAACCTACAATCCGTGCACACGTTGGCTTCACCAGACTTGACCGGACACCCGAACGTGCCGTTTCTGCTGTCACCCTTACCGGGACCGGTTCCCTCTTTAACAGGTACAGATTTCCCACTCCATGGTCAGTTACCTCGGATCAGCTGGTTGACTGTCCCATCCTCGCCAATATTCTCTCCCAGTACCAGCCCTGGTTTCAGCAAGATGTTCGAGTTTCCAATCTTCCATAGACCACAGCCTAGCGAATTCTGTTTAATGCAACCTGGAAATGGTGCTGCTGAGCGGCGAGACTTTTAAGAGTAGACGATTGGCTTAAAGTGCTATAATGTAAAGACTTTCTTTGTGCTGCTAACATAAGTGCTCAATCTTTGAATTTTAATATCAATAAATATGAAGGGTTGTCCATGTTCGAACAGAAATATATATATTTGTAAATAAAATCAGATTGTCAACCATAATATTTCTTATTTATATATGATATGGGATAACACTATTGACTGTTTCATTAACCCAAAGTGAGTGGGGCCAACTTCCAGCCAGAAGCTGGAAATGCAATTGCGGTGTCCGGTTTTGTTTCGAATTGTCAAATGTGCGGCCTTGACATGATCCACTCCTTCTCGCCGATTTCAAGATTTGGTTCGAAATAGTGAAAGAGGATATGACTTACAACTTCTACAGACATATACTTTCATATTATGTTAGTGACTGCCAGGGGTTGCTTTATGTTCCCCTAAGCCTTCCATTCCTGGGTCATTGTCGGTGTATCCAACATCCAGTATGGAAACTCCTAACATAAGTCCTCAACCTTAACTTTATATGATTGTAATATCACTAAAGATGAAGTGATGTCGATGTTTGAACTGAAAAATATATTTATTTTTGAAAATCAAATCAAATGAATTTCCTTCTTTATTTGCTATCGGGCCTGAAAATTTCTGCTCTTCAAATTTGAATGGAAACTGATCTGGATTACAACTCCTGTAGACACATCACACCTCATTATGACGTTAGCGACGGTCTAGGCCTTCCAAGTCTGGAACATTACCTGCGTACCTTGGTCGAGTTTGGGTACTCACCGTGCAATACTAACTGCTTTGTGCTCTCATGAGTCTTTACAAGACCTGTGCCATTTCGGTAAAGTTGGTTAGCAGTACGCCATACTTCTCCCGATAATTCTCCAGCACAATCCAACTGCATCCGTTGCGAAGACGACACAATAAGATATTCTCTTTTCGAGGACAAACGTAATGCCAAAAAGGTGGGTTAGGTTTCATAGTGGGACATAGTGAGTAATTTGCGTTTAAAAGCGGCAAGAGAAGGCAAGCTTCGAACAGTTGCTTGAAGGGCGTTCCAGTCGCGAACAGTGTTTGGAAAAAAGGAAATAGCTAAATAGCTCGGTACGGCACATGTAAGGAGTATAATAATTAGCGTTACGAACGTTGTACGGATTACGAGTATGTGTTGTGGAAGGGAGGTGATTATGCAAAGAGCTGAGTGCCAATCCATTCTCGATACGATAGAACATAATAAGTCTATGAATTTGACGTCGCCTCGACAATGTTTCAAAACCTGATTCTGCGTACAAGGATTCTAGACTGGCACTGAACGTACGCCGGTTATGGTTCTTAATGCGTCCTTTTGAATGCCTTCTAATCTATATATTAAATTTTGACTAAGATTGTCCCATACGACATCACAATATTGCAGACTCGGTCGTATGAAGCTTTTAAACATTATTTCTAGACATTTTCGATTTAGGATATATTTTAGTCCTTTGAATACGGATAATTTTTTATACTTTCTACATGAGTGTGCCAACTACCCTTGGTGTTAACTCCTAGATGTTTGTGACTTGCGGACGGTCGGAGAAGCGAATTGTCAAAGAAGATGGGGAAAGTAGATGAAGAATGCCGTAGTGAGACCAGAAGAGAAACTGTTTTAGCAGTGTTAAAATCAACTAGACATATTCTAGCCCACTGTGAGTTAATGTCCGTGTCGTGGTCAGTCGATGTTATCTGGGATTGCAGGTTCTCAGAAATTACATAGAGGCACGCGTCGTCGGCAAACAGCCGGATGTTGTTCAGTATATTACCAGGTAAGTCATTAATGAATAATAGAAACAACAGGGGACCCAGAGCCTTGAGGAACACCTGGGTGAAGGCGTAGTATGGTTGATTCCCTGCCTTGTATTACGACGCGCTGACAGCGATTAAGTAAATAGCTTCAAACCATTTTAGTAAGCTTCCGGAAACACCAGTAGTTAGAAGATAAAAAATCGACAAAGGATTGGAGCGAGTAAACTCTTTGCCTCAAAAAGTCATTTTGGACTGATTTTGTCAGGCCCGATTGCCTTTGTGGTGTTCAAATTGTCAAGGATATCGAAGACGTCGGTATTAGTAACAGTGAAGCCATCTAGTTTGTTTTCTGTATGCATTTGAATCGTCAATATTAGTTATGTTCGTGAAATACGTGGTCAGGATCTCGGCCTTCTTGTTACCGTCATAGGCGAAGGAGCCGTTGGTTCTCTTTAGAGGCGGAATATCATTAAAATTAGAGTTGCTGTCTTTGAGGAAAGATTTACTTAGTTTCCACCAGTATTTTGAACCAACTCGACCAGTCTCGAACCTTTCAGCTGTTTTGTCTTTGAATTCGTTTTTTGTAGAATGGACAAGCAGATTTACATAATTCCTCTGACGCTTGAAACGCAGAATATCGTCTATTAAATGACTTTTCCTGGATTTCTTGAACAAGTTATCGCGGACTCGTATCTCATGCTTAACTTTGCTGGTAATCCGGGGTTTGTCGTTTGGGTGTATGGTTACATATAAGAACTAGGTCAGACTACCAAGGTCACGCCAGATTCACGCATACCGCAAGTGACGTCATACACAACACCTGCGCACACTCACGCTTATTGACCTCTGATCACGTGACCTCCCCACGAAAGTAGGTCAAGTCGAGTCAATCCTTGTTTTACATACTACTCGTTTCGCTGTTTATTGATCTGACCTGGATTGCAGTGACAGGGTCAGTGTCTGCCGACTGAAAGTCACTGATAATACGAGTCACAGCTGGTGACAATTCAGTCATAAGTGATTGTCATGCCATGGACAAAGAGACGGCAAAAAGAGGAATCCATAATATACTGTTATACGATCACGTTCTAAATGATAAAAGTATATCTATTCAGCTGTGTTATTACGATCATCTGAGGGGTACATGTTTCAACAGTAGGGCGCAGGGGGCGCAGTGAAACATGCATGCATACAAGCCTATTTGTGCGGCATTCTTATTCAATCACGATGGAACCAACAGTTAAACTTGAGACAGAAATTTACGTCTTTAATAAATATTAATTTACAGCTTTTTCTTAAACAGTGAAAAATGTATTTATTTAACTATGAAGGAAATTTATGTTCACGGTGCTATTGGAAACATTGACATTTTGGAAAAAACGCCAAGATGTGATGACTGTGAAACAGATGTGAAATTACAAACATTTGATATCGTTTGTAATTTCTGTGGTCTTTAACCGACATCACATCAATGATAGAAACACCCGCCTCAAGCAGAACCGTGGCAGTTGTTGATCTCAAGCAATGGTTGGTGTGACGGGTAATATTTAGATGGATTTATTTAGCATGACTGCCCGGTTATTGGACACTTTTTATGAATAAGAGTCTGCAGGTCGGCCATGTAGCCATGTATGGCCGAGAAAGTAACACTGGATAAATCGTCATAAAGAAAAATATTGAAAAAAAATAGAGACTGGGAATAGTTGAAACGCAGGGACCATTCACGGTATGAAAATGCAAGTTTGCGCCCATTTATTGGACACTTTCCCATTGATTGATTTATTTGAAACCGATCAACTTACTGTCAAATTGTTTGTCCCACAGTCTTCACTAAACCCCCAAGAATATTTAAACATGAATCAGCACTGTAGCTCACAAATGAGTTTTGGAATGAGCGTCGAAGAATCAACCAGTCCCAAATTTTGCACTTTTTGGGAGTGACCATTATCCTTGGCTGTCAATCAGTGCTATTGCCAGTGCGAGCCACAGGTGATGCTATCCTAAACTGGCTGCTCCCCGGAATTGTTCTGTTTTTAGACGGAGTGGTTTGGAGAAATATACATCGTCTGCCAAACGCCGGTCGCCTTGCACACTGAGATTCAGAAAGCAGATTCTCCATATTTGTGGGAACATTTTCAGCCAAATTTCATTGAATTTAGTCATACCTGCAATCAAGAATGAAACTGAGAAACTGGAAGAAATTTTCTGACGCATTTGTTCACCCAAATTTGTGACACTATTTCCGACCCGCATGAGGGCTCAACGTGCACAAATTCTGTGAGAAATTTATAAGCATGTCTTTGTAACTCAACTGTAAAATTAAATTTGTATTACAGTTGTCATGTAATATTCCCAGAAAATAGCCCCACTGGGTCTAGGTGTCCAATAATAGGGCCTGTCCAATAACCGGGCAGTGATGCCATAATACTTGATAATAATATAAAAAGAATTCGATACCTTTAAATATTTCAAATTTCGTTTGCCTGTCGGTCCCTGGTTCATTTCGTTTGTTAGCCAGGCCCAGATCTCTTAATTTCTTATCGTCAGCCGAGAAAAATCTACCTTTGTTCAGTTGATCACACTCGTGTTGTGCCTCATTTAAATCAGCAAGAAGAGATTCATCATCTGCGTCTCTCATGAACTTTTCGATCTCCGCTTCTCCAGATAATTCATATCTGAAAGCAAGTCTTGTTTCTCCTGTTGATCTGTTTCTTATTGTGTACACTCGTATGTCCCAATTGGTTTGTAAATATCTGCGATTATACATTTTCTACCTTTGAAATAAACTAAAGTTCCTACTTGCAGGGTATCCATTCTATTTGTTTATTCGATTGTACAGGCAGACGAGACTTTGTCCTGCAATCTATCACCCGCCATGTGAAACGGATTCTCCCGATTGCACACCTGTGCGTGTCAAGATCACGGGTGTAGATTTCATACGTTTTTAACCGTGCTAAATCGTGTAATAATTGCACGGTTATCAGTGTGTAATAGGTGTAAGAGTTATAGAATTTGTGATTGTGTTATCTTAGAATAGCACAAATTCTAATGCCGAGAAATTGGTCAAGTCCCGTGCGGGATTCGAACCAGCGACTCCAGAGTCAGGCACCAAATCAGCACTGTATGGCGGCGATGTAAACCGCTCGGCCAAGGGGCCTCCTACAAAATTGAAGGTAGCAGGCCGGTAGTCTTGAATGTGAACATACAGTACCCCTCTGATGATCGTAATAACACAGCTCCCATAGCTGAATAGATATACTTTTATCATTTAGAAAGTGATCGTATAAACAGTATTCTCGTTATTTTGGGATTACACTATTTTAGAATAGCACCAATACTAGTGCTGAAGAATTAGTCATGTCCCGTGCGGGATTCGAACCAGCTACCCCATAGTCAGGCACCTAATCGCCAGCATTGTATGGCGACGATCTCAACCATTCGGCCAACGGGCCTCCCACAAAATAGAAGGTAGCAGACCGGTAGTCTTGAAAGTCTATTTGTATGTTATCCATGTTTGTTTCTTTAATTCAACAAAGAGACACGCAATTCATTTTACAACAGCGTATCCCAAAGCAGGTGTTATGAATTTCTTGTACAGCGATTGAAGTATTGGTGCAGAAAGTTACGAAGCTAGATGGAATTGAAAGTACGCTGAATAACCTCAATGTCCAAGTTACTGACATGAATGAGAGACTGAAACATACTGAACACAAAGTACAGAAAATGGAAGAGAGTGTTGAGTTTATAAGCAAACAGTATGACACAATCAATACAGGTCAACGAAAAATCGAGAAGGATCTCACCACAGTCCAGAAAGAATCTAAAGACACGACAGAAATGCTGAAGAATTTGAAAAAACAGAATGAAACACTACAAGAACAGCTGGTAGATTTTCAGTGCAGAAGCATGAGAGACAACCTATTATTCATGGGTATTCCAGAGACTGAAACACATCAAGGATATTTCCATAAGATAGGCACTGGAGATGCTGCACAGGAAGCAATGATTACCAGTGAGAAATTAGTGAAGGACTTCATAAAAACGGAGCTAAAGATCGATCGAGATATTCAATTTGAACGTGTTCACCGACTAGGAGACCCATCTCGGAGACCAAGCCCCAGCTCCAGGCCTAGACCCATAGTTGCTAAATTCTCCTTCTTTAAAGACCGCGAAGAGGTCAGATTTACCTCCCCTGCACTGAAAGGCAAGGATTTTTCAGTAGTTGAGCAGTATCCCCCAGAGGTGGTAACCAGGAGGCGTCAATTAATGCCACTTTTCCGTCAAGCTAAGTCCACAGGTCAGAAGGCTAAGTTAGTAGTTGACAGACTGTACATCAATGGTGAGAGAGTTTATCCCCAAGCTGGAGTAGAGCCACAACCCATGCAGAGATAGGGAAGTCAAGAGGACCCCTCATTTGTTAGTCTGGTTGATGGGCATGACACAATTATACATAGTGGTGAAAGTATTTCTAAACACAATCTGAATATCTTATCACTGAATGTGTGTGGTCTGAAAAGCAAACTTTGTAACCCTGACTTTGTCGAATTCATTAGTAATTATGATGTTATAGGATTCACTGAAACCAAACTTGATAAATATGATGAAGTCATAATTCCTGGGTTTGCAAAACCCTTTTTAAGTAACAGGAATTGTAACTCTAGTGTAAAGTCTGGAGGCATTGCAATATTTGTAAAAGAAGAGTTTTTCCCATGTAGCAAAGAAATAAGAAACTCAGAATATGCATTATGGATTAAACTAGGTAGTAATACATGTAGTACTGAAGATGATGTTATACTAGGGCTTGCTTATATCCCATATGAGGGATCTGACTACCATAATGAAAACAGTCTAAATGATTTTGAAACAGACACAAATGAATTTTGCTCTTCACACAAGTTTGTATATATAATGGGTGACTTTAATGCCCGGACTGGTGATCTGAATGAGTTTGTTGATGTCGATGAGTTTCTAATGGATGAACTTGACCTAGATTCATTCACAAGAACTGAAATGAGCCCCTCGTTATTACTGACAAATAATCACATTCCTTCTCATCGATCTACTGAAGACAAAGGTCATCCTAATAACAATGGTTACCGGCTAATAGACCTGTGTAAAAACAGTAATATGTTCATAGCAAATGGTAGAGTAGGAGATGACAAACATATTGGCAAATGTACCTGCAAAGGTGTATCTGTAATTGATTACATTATCGCATCACCAATGGCACTTAATGCTATTACTAATTTACATATTCATGATTTTGACCCGTTGTACTCCGATGTTCATACACCTGTCAGTTTTGAGACAAACATATTTGAAAACACCCCAATCTCCACCCAGAAGAAATGCCAGTCAAAGGGAGAGAATCAAAATCGTACTCGTTGGTCAGATGATAATACTCAAGCCTTCATAGACAATCTGGATCAGGAACGTATACAATCATTACACAACCGACTTGTTGATGCTCTTGTCTCAGATAGCATTGATCAAGAGTTAATTGATTTAACTTGTCGACAGCTTAGTAGCATATTCACTGAAAGCTTCGAAAGAAGTACGCCTAGTTTACCAGTATATAGACCGCAAAAATTAAAACCTTACTTCGGCCGAGAATGTAAATCTGCTAGGAGGAAATATCATTTAGCACGACGAAAGTTCAATAAAACAAAAAGTGAGAATGACCGAATTGAGATGATATCAAATAGCAAAAAATATAAAAAAAGTGTTAAACATGAACGTACGGAAATACAAGAAAACGTTTCAGCAACGTCTGAGAAACTTGAATAAAAACGACCCCAAAAGTTACTGGAAAATTCTGAATAGTGGAAAAGGCAACAGAGAAGAGAGCAAGGTCCCCCTAGAGGAAATGTTCAACTTTTTTAAAGACTTAAATGCTAATGATAACGAAAGTGAAACAACTGATATCAACTTTAATGATATGGAAACTAATCAAATTTTGAATAAGGAGATTACATGTGAGGAAATCAAAATGGCCATCAAATCGTTGAAGAAGAACAAATCACCAGGGATTGATTGTATATTAAATGAATTTCTTAAGAGTAGTGAAAATGCACTGCTACCTACATACAAAATTATATTTAATGCTATTCTTGATTCTGGTTTTATACCGGAAGACTGGCAGATAGGTCTAATTAAGCCCATTTACAAAGGAAAAGGACCTAGTGATGACCCGAATAGTTACAGACCGATTACCCTTCTTAGTTGCCTCGGAAAATTATTCACCTCAGTTTTAAACACAAGACTGAATGAATTTGTTGAATCTGCTGGGGTTCTTAAGGAGAATCAGGCTGGTTTTCGAAAAGGCTACTCCACATCCGACAATATATTTGTCCTGTACTCCCTAATTGAACTTTTAAAGGCTAGGAAAAAGAAACTTTTTTGTGCATTCATTGATTTTGGCAAAGCTTTCGATAGAGTTTGGCGCTATGGACTTTGGCAGAAGCTTCTGTCTAGCGAAATTAATGGAAAATTTTTTAACGTAATTTACAATATGTACCAAAATATCAAGTCCTGCATATTTCAAGATAATCAACGATCTCGGTTCTTCCCATGTAACATCGGTGTGAGGCAGGGAGAGAACCTATCCCCCATATTATTCGCCTTATTTATGAATGATCTAGAGGACTATTTATCTCAGACTTTTTGCTCTGGTATCGACACTAGTAAATTCGATGATTCTATTTTACCATATTTGAATATATTAGTGTTGCTGTATGCAGATGACACGGTTATTTTTGCCGAAAATGAAGGTGATCTACAGAAAAACCTTAATGAATTTTCTGTCTACTGTAGACTATGGAAGCTTAGCATAAACGTTGATAAAACTAAAATTGTAATATTTGGCGCAAGAAAGACCTCTAAATTCGCTTTTAATATTGGAGACATACCATTAGAAATAACGAAAGAGTACAAATATTTGGGCATCATATTCTCACAGACAAGAAGTTTTCTAAAAGCCAAAAAATCTTTACTAGATAGTGCTAAAAGAGCAATATATCTGCTAAAAGTAAAAATAAGGAAATATGACATCCCTGTCGATTTGCAGTTATGTTTATTCGATAAACTGATTGTTCCTATTTTACTGTACGGTTGTGAGGTTTGGGGTCACGAAGATACAACAATTATTGAAAATCTACACACTAATTTCTTGCGCCAAGTACTAGGTGTCAGAAAAAGCACTCCATTATACATGCTTTACGGTGAGTTGGGTAGATTCCCTTTAGATATAACAATCAAATGTCGAATGTTTAGTTTTTGGACTCGAATTTTAGATGGGTGCCTAAAACCAAAGATGTGTTCCATAATGTATAGATTGTTGTTATTAGATACCGAGAATGGGACTTACAATCATAAATGGATCAGCTCAATTAGATCTACCCTGGAAAATACGGGAAAAAAATATCACATGGCTAACTCAGTCGTTATCAATGTCGAGTACTGGAGAAAAAAAGAGCATTGAAAGGATATTGAAAGATCAGTACTTGCAGACTTGGTGCGAAAAAGTTTCATCATCGAGTAAATCAACTTACTACAAATTATTTAAAACAGATATTGCCTTAGAAAATTATCTCATTAACCTCCCCCAAAAATACAGAACTATCTACACTAAATTTAGGACAAGCAACCACAAACTACCAATTGAAACTGGTCGCTGGCAAAATAAATCTAAGGAAGAGAGAATATGTACTTTGTGTACCAGTGGTTCAATAGGTGACGAATTTCATTATATTTTCCAATGCTCTTTTTTCCTTGATATAAGAGAGATATGTTTACCACGGTATTACTGGAATAATCCAGATTTGTTTAAATTTGCAGATATATTCAGAAATAACTACCCACCCAGACTAATGAAATTATGTAAACTAATTAATGCTATCATGGATAATTTCGCAGATTGATAGATGTAATATCTGTCCTGGAAAATCCACTAGCTATTTATTTGCTCGTGTTGATCTGAATCTACGTTACATATAATAACGAATATACTCCCAATCGCCATTTTTATATTATTTATCTGTATGTATCCTCATATACCACAATTCGTGGTCTGAGCGGAATAAAGTATTGTATTGTATTGTATTGTACATAATTCCACGGCGTTCTGCGATGTGACAAAGTGAAGACAGTGTCTTGTGTTGTCCGATTGGTCACATCGTATAGCATTGTAATTTCTATAATTTTTCAGTACTGCATGTGGCCAATACATTTAATAATGGAATATTTTTACGGGTAAAAACTGTTCACACATATTAACGCTATAAATCAACATGTATCAGCAAAAATAACAAGAATATAATTCCAACAAAAGCTGTATGTAAACAGATAAGCTGACAATGAAAACACCTGGGATTTATATATCTCTGCTACTGAGGCGGTCAAGATTTGCTAGATCGACTTCAGAACTTTTGCATTCTTAATTTTAACGTTATATCTGTACCGTTGAAAAGCACAAATAGTATCCTGGTTTGCCAAAACAACTCATGAGTTCAGTTTTATTAAACAGGTTGAGGAATTCCCCAAGTTCGAAATATCTTTGTTGTTTTGAAAATACCGGTATTTTACTTTCAAGATGGCAAATTTCGGTATTGAGTTTGCACTTCAACGGTTAATAGTTAACAATAAGACGTGGTTAAAAAGTACGAATTACAGCAGTAATCAAATACTATTACCATTGTATGCAAGACCGGAAATATATGGCACTCTCTGGGTACCACCCAGTTTTCCCCATATTTCTAACTTACAGGACAACTGCAAAATAAATACCGATATTCTAAAGTTTCTTTCTCTTTATAACAAAATGTACATGATGGCTTTGAAATGAATTTCATTTTAACGAGACTTGCCTACGTGACCAGACATGCATATGTATTCACCTATAATTGTAAATTTCGTAACTTGGGTTTCTGAAGTGCACGGTTTCGCCCATTATATAGGCGCCGTGCCATTTTAGGTCCTAAATTCGGTGTGCCGTCACATCGCAACAATTCATTATGCAACAGGCCAAATACCAATGCAATATGTTGTTTCCTTATTCTTTTTTATTAATTCTCTTTTTTTTTAAACTCACCCGTTCCTTTTTTTGTACCTTATTTACAATTTCCGATTCCGCATTGTAATTAATGAAAATGTTTGAGAGCTGAAGTAGCTTGAAATTCTAAGAAGTCTCAAAAACTGAAAAACAATAGATTCTAATACGATTTGTGAAAAGATATTTGGAATTACTGATCAAGTCTATCGGTGTTCTTTAGTTTAAGTCATAGTTTTATCTTTATTTCAATCAGTTAAACAATTACAAAGTGCGGGTTAGTCAGTCATTACTCATTGCGATAATGTCCTGAAGCGTTTTTTGATAGTATAAACAGAACACCTGCTGGGGAGGCTAGTAGTTATAATAATGACCATATACAAGTATGGAGATGGGTGATAACCAGACAATATGCCTGTGGGCAACAATACATCTCGATGGGGATTGCGGTGACGTCCAGCTTGGATAGGTAGGGCATGGTTTCGGTAACCTGCCGTTCTAGGCGATAAACCACAGAATTGCCGATAACTAAAGAAACAATAGGTTTTAAAGTCGAGCGGAATTTTGAATTGGCATCTTTTACTCTAAGTGAAGTTAATATACATACTATAAAAAGCCTGAATATCGCTCAACTTTTCATCTTGTATCGTGAACACAGTTCAATATCTACTTCGTTCCTTTACCAATATTCATATCGACAAGTGCTTGTTCAACACATAAGCCTCGTTTCCCCAATCCTAGGTTGATTTTAATTACTCCCAGAATACATTTTCTGCAGATCCTGTATTATATTTTAATCATACGCGGTTCGATTGATTATATGTATCACGGGTTTACAATTTCAATTTTGTCGTTGTATATAGCAATTTAATTCATATACCTTTATTTTATAGGCAGCTTAAATGGGAAGTTGATGCTTTCTACCACCCCGTAATGTGAAGCGCCGGATGCGAACACTGTATTCCGGGATCAGCTCGCCAGGATGGAGGCCGTATTTATGAAAAATCCGTATCCAGATGTCGAACTCAAAGAAGAACTTTCCTTCAGTTGAATCTTCCTGAAGATCGAATCCAGGTATGTATAGTAGTCATTCGCAGATATAGGTACCTTTACAAAATAGAATATCGGCGAGAAGAGGCGCTGTGAATAGTTTCCATTTTCTCCCTTTATTTTAATTAACTAAAGTTACAAATCAACTCCACAACGTCATTTGTATTTTCTTTATGTTGCATGCAGGTTTGGTTCCAGAACCGTCGATCTCGCCTTCGTCGTCGCCAAAATCAGTCAGCTGATGTGCATTCTCCAGTACCTTCCTTGACGACGAAACCCCTGGTCAGGAGAAAGGTCAAGGTCAAGCCTGCTCCAATCAGAACAGAGTCGACCATTAACCTACAATCCGTGCACACGTTGGCTTCACCAGACTTGACCGGACACCCGAACGTGCCGTTTCCGCTGTCACCCTTACCGGGACCGGTTCCCTCTTTAACAGGTACAGATTTCCCACTCCATGGTCAGTTACCTCGGATCAGCTGGTTGACTGTCCCATCCTCGCCAATATTCTCTCCCAGTACCAGCCCTGGTTTCAGCAAGATGTTCGAGTTTCCAATCTTCCATAGACCACAGCCTAGCGAATTCTGTTTAATGCAACCTGGAAATGGTGCTGCTGAGCGGCGAGACTTTTAAGAGTAGACGATTGGCTTAAAGTGCTATAATGTAAAGACTTTCTTTGTGCTGCTAACATAAGTGCTCAATCTTTGAATTTTAATATCAATAAATATGAAGGGTTGTCCATGTTCGAACAGAAATATATATATTTGTAAATAAAATCAGATTGTCAACCATAATATTTCTTATTTATATATGATATGGGATAACACTATTGACTGTTTCATTAACCCAAAGTGAGTGGGGCCAACTTCCAGCCAGAAGCTGGAAATGCAATTGCGGTGTCCGGTTTTGTTCCGAATTGTCAAATGTGCGGCCTTGACATGATCCACTCCTTCTCGCCGATTTCAAGATTTGGTTCGAAATAGTGAAAGAGGATATGACTTACAACTCCTACAGACATATACTTTCATATTATGTTAGTGACTGCCAGGGGTTGCTTTATGTTCCCCTAAGCCTTCCATTCCTGGGGCATTGTCGGTGTATCCAACATCCAGTATGGAAACTCCTAACATAAGTCCTCAACCTTAACTTTATATGATTGTAATATCACTAAAGATGAAGTGATATCGATGTTTGAACTGAAAAATATATTTATTTTTGAAAATCAAATCAAATGAATTTCCTTCTTTATTTGCTATCGGGCCTGAAAATTTCTGTTCTTCAAATTTGAATGGAAATTGATCTGGATTACAACTCCTGTAGACACATCACACCTCATTATGACGTTAGCGACGGTCTAGGCCTTCCAAGTCTGGAACATTACCTGCGTACCTTGGTCGAGTTTGGGTACTCACCGTGCAATACTAACTGCTTTGTGCTCTCATGAGTCTTTACAAGACCTGTGCCATTTCGATAAAGTTGGTTAGCATTACGCCATACTTCTCCCGATAATTCTCCAGCACAATCCAACTGACAGTTCCGGGCTTGAGCAAACAGGCTCAAAATGACCCCAATATGAAAAATTACAAAGTCAGGCAGCATCAGCTCTCACGTTGTGTCGTTCCGGAGATAGGGTAGAGTTAACTGAACTAAGAAATACATTATCCTATGTAAATAAATCGTTGCGTTAATGTTGACCTCTGATCACGTGACCTCCCCACGAAAGTAGGTCAAGTCGAGTCAATCCGTGTTTTACATACTACTCGCGTCGCTGTTTATTGATCTGACCTGGATTGCAGTGACAGGGTCAGTCTCTGCCGACTGAAAGTCACTGATAATACGTGTCACAGCTGATGATAATTCAGTCATAAGTGCGTCATGCCATGGACAAAGAGACGGTAAAAAGAGGAATCCATAAAATACTGCTATACGATCACGTTCTAAATGAAAAGTATTGTCTTTCTAATGTATACGTGTGCAAGATCTATCGGTTCATGCCAAAAAATATAAACATGCTAGTTTTTTAAATAAATAATCTGGATTAGTTTATCATTATACATTATTCAAAATAATTGCAGGTGCCTTTCGTAAAAGTGAAACCGAGGCGACTACTGTCGGGAAGTACGTATTCATACCTCTAACCGTGGAAAGCGGCAGTTATTCAAGGGGAGATCAGACACTCTTCGGAAAGGGCTACAGACAAGAAAACGCTCCAAATCCAAGAATGCGCTTCTCTTCCTGAGAGGGCGCTTTGACTGAAAAGCATGAAGTGACTGAAGGCAGGGCGATTGACATGACAGGAGAGGAGACAACCCATGGTGGAAGTTTATGTGACTATATTTTCATTAGTTGATTACCGCAGGGTCCATGCTACTAATACAATTTATCATCCGCCATGTGAAACGGATTCTCCCGAGTGAACACCTGTCGTGTCAAGATCACGGGTGTAGATTTCATACGTCACAAAGTTTTTAACCGTGCTAAATCGTGTAATAATTGCACGGTTATCAGTGTGTAATAGGTGTAAGGGTTATAGAATTTGGGATTGCGTTATCTTAGAATAGCACAAATTCTAGTGCCGAGAAATTGGCCAAGTCCCGTGCGGGATTCGAAACAGCGGCTCCAGAGTCAGGCACCAAATCATCACTGTATGGCGGCGATCAGAACCACTCGGCCAAGGGGCCTCCTACAAAATTGGAGGTAGCAGACCGGTAGCCTTGAACGCGAACATACAGTACCCCTCTGATGATCGTAATGACACAGCTCCCATAGCTGAATAGATATACTTTTATCATTTAAAAAGTGATCGTATAACTGTATTCTCGTTATTTTGGGATTACACTATCTTAGAATAGCACCAATACTAGTCCTTACAAATTAGTTAAATCCCGTGCGGGATTCGAACCAGCGACCCCAGAGTCAGGCACCCAAACAGCACCGTATGGCGGCGATCTAAACCAGTCGGTCAAGGGGCCTCCTACAAAATTGGAGGTAGCAGATCGGTAGTCTTGAAAGCGAACATACAGTACCCCTCTGATGATCGTAATGCCACAGCTCCCATAGCTGAATAGATATACTTTTATCATTTAGAAAGTGATCGTATAACAGTATTCTCGTTATTTTGGGATTACACTATCTTAGAATAGCACCAATACTAATGCTGAAAAATTAGTCAAGTCCCGTGCGGGATTCGAACCAGCGATCCCAGAGTCAGGCACCTAATCGCCAGCATTGTATGGCGGCGATCTCAACCATTCGGCCAACGGGCCTCCCACAAAATAGAAGGTAGCAGACCGGTAGTCTTGAAAGTCTATTTGTATGTTATCCATGTTTGTTTCTTTAATTCAACAAAGAGACACGCAATTCATTTTACAACAGCGTATCCCAAAGCAGGTGTTATGAATTTCTTGTACATAATTCCACGGCGTTCTGCGATGTGACAAAGTGAAGACAGTGTCTTGTGTTGTCCGATTGGTCACATCGTATAGCATTGTAATTTCTATAATTTTTCAGTACCGCATGTGGCCAATACATTTAATAATGGAATATTTTTACGGGTAAAAACTTTTCACACATATTAACGCTATAAATCAAAATGTATCAGCAAAAATAACAAGAATATAATTCCAACAAAAGCTGTATGTAAACAGATAAGCTGACAATGAAAACACCTGGGATTTGTATATCTCTGCTACTGAGGCGGTCAAGATTTGCTAGATCGACTTCAGAACTTTTGCATTCTTAATTTTAACGTTATATCTGTACCGTTGAAAAGCACAAATAGTATCCTGGTTTGCCAAAACAACTCATGAGTTCAGTTTTATTAAACAGGTTGAGGAATTCCCCAAGTTCGAAATATCTTTGTTGTTTTGAAAATACCGGTATTTTACTTTCAAGATGGCAAATTTCGGTATTGAGTTTGCACTTCAACGGTTAATAGTTAACAATAAGACGTGGTTAAAAAGTACGAATTACAGCAGTAATCAAATACTATTACCATTGTATGCAAGACCGGAAATATATGGCACTCTCTGGGTACCACCCAGTTTTCCCCATATTTCTAACTTACAGGACAACTGCAAAATAAATACCGATATTCTAAAGTTTCTTTCTCTTTATAGCAAAATGTACATGATGGCTTTGAAATGAATTTCATTTTAACGAGACTTGCCTACGTGACCAGACATGTATATGTATTCACCTATAATTGTAAATTTCGTAACTTGGGTTTCTGAAGTGCACGGTTTCGCCCATTATATAGGCGCCGTGCCATTTTAGGTTCTAAATTCGGTGTGCCGTCACATCGCAACAATTCATTATGCAACAGGCCAAATACCAATGCAGTATGTTGTTTCCTTATTCTTTTTCATTAATTCTCTTTTTTTTTAAACTCACCCGTTCCTTTTTTTTGTACCTTATTTACAATTTCCGATTCCGCATTGTAATTAATGAAAATGTTTGAGAGCTGAAGTAGCTTGAAATTCTAAGAAGTCTCAAAAACTGAAAAACAATAGATTCTAATACGATTTGTGAAAAGATATTTGGAATTACTGATCAAGTCTATCGGTGTTCTTTAGTTTAAGTCATAGTTTTATCTTTATTTCAATCAGTTAAACAATTACAAAGTGCGGGTTAGTCAGTCATTACTCATTGCGATAATGTCCTGAAGCGTTTTTTGATAGTATAAACAGAACACCTGCTGGGGAGGCTAGTAGTTATAATAATGACCATATACAAGTATGGAGATGGGTGATAACCAGACAATATGCCTGTGGGCAACAATACATCTCGATGGGGATTGCGGTGACGTCCAGCTTGGATAGGTAGGGCATGGTTTCGGTAACCTGCCGTTCTAGGCGATAAACCAAAGAATTGCCGATAACTAAAGAAACAATAGGTTTTAAAGTCGAGCGAAATTTTGAATTGGCATCTTTTACTCTAAATGAAGTTAATATACATACTATAAAAAGCCTGAATATCGCTCAACTTTTCATCTTGTATCGTGAACACAGTTCAATATCTACTTCGTTCCTTTACCAATATTCATATCGACAAGTGCTTGGAGAAATGGCTGTGTCCTTGGTTACACGTGGACCTCAGACTGACCACTCGATGGACAGTATTCTCGGATTGAATCAAGGTTAGTATTACACTCAAACTTTAGTACTATATTAATCTGAAGTCGAAAAGATGTAACTTAAGTCATTATTTCTTGTTCAACACATAAGCCTCGTTTCCCCAATCCTAGGTTGATTTTAATTACTCCCAGTATACATTTTCTGCAGATCCTGTATTATATTTTAATCATACGCGGTTCGATTGATTATATGTATCACGGGTTTACAATTTCAATTTTGTCGTTGTATATAGCAATTTAATTCATATACCTTTTATTTTATAGGCAGCTTAAATGGGGAAGTTGATGCTTTTCTACCACCCCGTAATGTGAAGCGCCGGATGCGAACACTGTATTCCGGGGATCAGCTCGCCAGGATGGAGGCCGTATTTAACGAAAATCCGTATCCAGATGTCGAACTCAAAGAAGAACTTTCCCTTCAGTTGAATCTTCCTGAAGATCGAATCCAGGTATGTATATATAGTAGTCATTCGCAGATATAGGTACCTTACAAAATAGAATATCGGCGAGAAGAGTAAGGCTGTGAATAGTTTGCATTTTCTCCCTTTATTTTAATTAACTAAAGTTACAAATCAACTCCACACAACGTCATTTGTATTTTCTTTATGTTGCATGCAGGTTTGGTTCCAGAACCGTCGATCTCGCCTTCGTCGTCGCCAAAATCAGTCAGCTGATGTGCATTCTCCAGTACCTTCCTTGACGACGAAACCCCTGGTCAGGAGAAAGGTCAAGGTCAAGCCTGCTCCAATCAGAACAGAGTCGACCATTAACCTACAATCCGTGCACACGTTGGCTTCACCAGACTTGACCGGACACCCGAACGTGCCGTTTCCGCTGTCACCCTTACCGGGACCGGTTCCCTCTTTAACAGGTACAGATTTCCCACTCCATGGTCAGTTACCTCGGATCAGCTGGTTGACTGTCCCATCCTCGCCAATATTCTCTCCCAGTACCAGCCCTGGTTTCAGCAAGATGTTCGAGTTTCCAATCTTCCATAGACCACAGCCTAGCGAATTCTGTTTAATGCAACCTGGAAATGGTGCTGCTGAGCGGCGAGACTTTTAAGAGTAGACGATTGGCTTAAAGTGCTATAATGTAAAGACTTTCTTTGTGCTGCTAACATAAGTGCTCAATCTTTGAATTTTAATATCAATAAATATGAAGGGTTGTCCATGTTCGAACAGAAATATATATATTTGTAAATAAAATCAGATTGTCAACCATAATATTTCTTATTTATATATGATATGGGATAACACTATTGACTGTTTCATTAACCCAAAGTGAGTGTGGCCAACTTCCAGCCAGAAGCTGGAAATGCAATTGCGGTGTCCGGTTTTGTTCCGAATTGTCAAATGTGCGGCCTTGACATGATCCACTCCTTCTCGCCGATTTCAAGATTTGGTTCGAAATAGTGAAAGAGGATATGACTTACAACTCCTACAGACATATACTTTCATATTATGTTAGTGACTGCCAGGGGTTGCTTTATGTTCCCCTAAGCCTTCCATTCCTGGGTCATTGTCGGTGTATCCAACATCCAGTATGGAAACTCCTAACATAAGTCCTCAACCTTAACTTTATATGATTGTAATATCACTAAAGATGAAGTGATGTCGATGTTTGAACTGAAAAATATATTTATTTTTGAAAATCAAATCAAATGAATTTCCTTCTTTATTTGCTATCGGGCCTGAAAATTTCTGTTCTTCAAATTTGAATGGAAACTGATCTGGATTACAACTCCTGTAGACACATCACACCTCATTATGACGTTAGCGACGGTCTAGGCCTTCCAAGTCTGGAACATTACCTGCGTACCTTGGTCGAGTTTGGGTACTCACCGTGCAATACTAACTGCTTTGTGCTCTCATGAGTCTTTACAAGACCTGTGCCATTTCGGTAAAGTTGGTTAGCATTACGCCATACTTCTCCCGATAATTCTCCAGCACAATCCAACTGACAGTTCCGGGCTTGAGCAAACAGGCTCAAAATGACCCCAATATGAAAAATTACAAAGTCAGGCAGCGTCAGCTCTCACGTTGTGTCGTTCCGGAGATAGGGTAGAGTTAACTGAACTAAGAAATACATTATCCTATGTAAATAAATCGTTGCGTTAATGTTGACCTCTGATCACGTGACCTCCCCACGAAAGTAGGTCAAGTCGAGTCAATCCGTGTTTTACATACTACTCGCGTCGCTGTTTATTGATCTGACCTGGATTGCAGTGACAGGGTCAGTCTCTGCCGACTGAAAGTCACTGATAATACGTGTCACAGCTGATGATAATTCAGTCATAAGTGCGTCATGCCATGGACAAAGAGACGGTAAAAAGAGGAATCCATAAAATACTGCTATACGATCACGTTCTAAATGAAAAGTATTGTCTTTCTAATGTATACGTATGCAAGATCTATCGGTTCATGCCAAAAAATATAAACATGCTAGTTTTTTAAACAAATAATCTGGATTAGTTTATCATTATACATTATTCAAAATAATTGCAGGTGCCTTTCGTAAAAGTGAAACCGAGGCGACTACTGTCGGGAAGTACGTATTCATACCTCTAACCGTGGAAAGCGGCAGTTATTCAAGGGGAGATCAGACACTCTTCGGAAAGGGCTACAGACAAGAAAACGCTCCAAATCCAAGAATGCGCTTCTCTTCCTGAGAGGGCGCTTTGACTGAAAAGCATGAAGTGACTGAAGGCAGGGCGATTGACATGACAGGAGAGGAGACAACCCATGGTGGAAGTTTATGTGACTATATTTTCATTAGTTGATTACCGCAGGGTCCATGCTACTAATACAATTTATCACCCGCCATGTGAAACGGATTCTCCCGAGTGAACACCTGTCGTGTCAAGATCACGGGTGTAGATTTCATACGTCACAAAGTTTTTAACCGTGCTAAATCGTGTAATAATTGCACGGTTATCAGTGTGTAATAGGTGTAAGGGTTATAGAATTTGGGATTGCGTTATCTTAGAATAGCACAAATTCTAGTGCCGAGAAATTGGCCAAGTCCCGTGCGGGATTCGAAACAGCGGCTCCAGAGTCAGGCACCAAATCAGCACTGTATGGCGGCGATCAGAACCACTCGGCCAAGGGGCCTCCTACAAAATTGGAGGTAGCAGACCGGTAGTCTTGAACGCGAACATACAGTACCCCTCTGATGATCGTAATGACACAGCTCCCATAGCTGAATAGATATACTTTTATTATTTAAAAAGTGATCGTATAACTGTATTCTCGTTATTTTGGGATTACACTATCTTAGAATAGCACCAATACTAGTCCTTACAAATTAGTTAAATCCCGTGCGGGATTCGAACCAGCGACCCCAGAGTCAGGCACCCAAACAGCACCGTATGGCGGCGATCTAAACCAGTCGGTCAAGGGGCCTCCTACAAAATTGGAGGTAGCAGATCGGTAGTCTTGAAAGCGAACATACAGTACCCCTCTGATGATCGTAATGCCACAGCTCCCATAGCTGAATAGATATACTTTTATCATTTAGAAAGTGATCGTATAACAGTATTCTCGTTATTTTGGGATTACACTATCTTAGAATAGCACCAATACTAATGCTGAAAAATTAGTCAAGTCCCGTGCGGGATTCGAACCAGCGATCCCAGAGTCAGGCACCTAATCGCCAGCATTGTATGGCGGCGATCTCAACCATTCGGCCAACGGGCCTCCCACAAAATAGAAGGTAGCAGACCGGTAGTCTTGAAAGTCTATTTGTATGTTATCCATGTTTGTTTCTTTAATTCAACAAAGAGACACGCAATTCATTTTACAACAGCGTATCCCAAAGCAGGTGTTATGAATTTCTTGTACATAATTCCACGGCGTTCTGCGATGTGACAAAGTGAAGACAGTGTCTTGTGTTGTCCGATTGGTCACATCGTATAGCATTGTAATTTCTATAATTTTTCAGTACCGCATGTGGCCAATACATTTAATAATGGAATATTTTTACGGGTAAAAACTTTTCACACATATTAACGCTATAAATCAAAATGTATCAGCAAAAATAACAAGAATATAATTCCAACAAAAGCTGTATGTAAACAGATAAGCTGACAATGAAAACACCTGGGATTTGTATATCTCTGCTACTGAGGCGGTCAAGATTTGCTAGATCGACTTCAGAACTTTGCATTCTTAATTTTAACGTTATATCTGTACCGTTGAAAAGCACAAATAGTATCCTGGTTTGCCAAAACAACTCATGAGTTCAGTTTTATTAAACAGGTTGAGGAATTCCCCAAGTTCGAAATATCTTTGTTGTTTTGAAAATACCGGTATTTTACTTTCAAGATGGCAAATTTCGGTATTGAGTTTGCACTTCAACGGTTAATAGTTAACAATAAGACGTGGTTAAAAAGTACGAATTACAGCAGTAATCAAATACTATTACCATTGTATGCAAGACCGGAAATATATGGCACTCTCTGGGTACCACCCAGTTTTCCCCATGTTTCTAACTTACAGGACAACTGCAAAATAAATACCGATATTCTAAAGTGTCTTTCTCTTTAGAGCAAAATGTACATGATGGCTTTGAAATGAATTTCATTTTAACGAGACTTGCCTACGTGACCAGACATGTATATGTATTCACCTATAATTGTAAATTTCGTAACTTGGGTTTCTGAAGTGCACGGTTTCGCCCATTATATAGGCGCCGTGCCATTTTTAGGTTCTAAATTCGGTGTGCCGTCACATCGCAACAATTCATTATGCAACAGGCCAAATACCAATGCAGTATGTTGTTTCCTTATTCTTTTTAATTAATTCTCTTTTTTTTTTAAACTCACCCGTTCCTTTTTTTTGTACCTTATTTACAATTTCCGATTCCGCATTGTAATTAATGAAAATGTTTGAGAGCTGAAGTAGCTTGAAATTCTAAGAAGTCTCAAAAACTGAAAAACAATAGATTCTAATACGATTTGTGAAAAGATATTTGGAATTACTGATCAAGTCTATCGGTGTTCTTTAGTTTAAGTCATAGTTTTATCTTTATTTCAATCAGTTAAACAATTACAAAGTGCGGGTTAGTCAGTCATTACTCATTGCGATAATGTCCTGAAGCGTTTTTTGATAGTATAAACAGAACACCTGCTGGGGAGGCTAGTAGTTATAATAATGACCATATACAAGTATGGAGATGGGTGATAACCAGACAATATGCCTGTGGGCAACAATACATCTCGATGGGGATTGCGGTGACGTCCAGCTTGGATAGGTAGGGCATGGTTTCGGTAACCTGCCGTTCTAGGCGATAAACCAAAGAATTGCCGATAACTAAAGAAACAATAGGTTTTAAAGTCGAGCGAAATTTTGAATTGGCATCTTTTACTCTAAATGAAGTTAATATACATACTATAAAAAGCCTGAATATCGCTCAACTTTTCATCTTGTATCGTGAACACAGTTCAATATCTACTTCGTTCCTTTACCAATATTCATATCGACAAGTGCTTGGAGAAATGGCTGTGTCCTTGGTTACACGTGGACCTCAGACTGACCACTCGATGGACAGTATTCTCGGATTGAATCAAGGTTAGTATTACACTCAAACTTTAGTACTATATTAATCTGAAGTCGAAAAGATGTAACTTAAGTCATTATTTCTTGTTCAACACACAAGCCTCGTTTCCCCAATCCTAGGTTGATTTTAATTACTCCCAGTATACATTTTCTGCAGATCCTGTATTATATTTTAATCATACGCGGTTCGATTGATTATATGTATCACGGGTTTACAATTTCAATTTTGTCGTTGTATATAGCAATTTAATTCATATACCTTTTATTTTATAGGCAGCTTAAATGGGGAAGTTGATGCTTTTCTACCACCCCGTAATGTGAAGCGCCGGATGCGAACACTGTATTCCGGGGATCAGCTCGCCAGGATGGAGGCCGTATTTAACGAAAATCCGTATCCAGATGTCGAACTCAAAGAAGAACTTTCCCTTCAGTAGAATCTTCCTGAAGATCGAATCCAGGTATGTATATATAGTAGTCATTCGCAGATATAGGTACCTTACACAATAGAATATCGGCGAGAAGAGTAAGGCTGTGAATAGTTTGCATTTTCTCCCTTTATTTTAATTAACTAAAGTTACAAATCAACTCCACACAACGTCATTTGTATTTTCTTTATGTTGCATGCAGGTTTGGTTCCAGAACCGTCGATCTCGCCTTCGTCGTCGCCAAAATCAGTCAGCTGATGTGCATTCTCCAGTACCTTCCTTGACGACGAAACCCCTGGTCAGGAGAAAGGTCAAGGTCAAGCCTGCTCCAATCAGAACAGAGTCGACCATTAACCTACAATCCGTGCACACGTTGGCTTCACCAGACTTGACCGGACACCCGAACGTGCCGTTTCCGCTGTCACCCTTACCGGGACCGGTTCCCTCTTTAACAGGTACAGATTTCCCACTCCATGGTCAGTTACCTCGGATCAGCTGGTTGACTGTCCCATCCTCGCCAATATTCTCTCCCAGTACCAGCCCTGGTTTCAGCAAGATGTTCGAGTTTCCAATCTTCCATAGACCACAGCCTAGCGAATTCTGTTTAATGCAACCTGGAAATGGTGCTGCTGAGCGGCGAGACTTTTAAGAGTAGACGATTGGCTTAAAGTGCTATAATGTAAAGACTTTCTTTGTGCTGCTAACATAAGTGCTCAATCTTTGAATTTTAATATCAATAAATATGAAGGGTTGTCCATGTTCGAACAGAAATATATATATTTGTAAATAAAATCAGATTGTCAACCATAATATTTCTTATTTATATATGATATGGGATAACACTATTGACTGTTTCATTAACCCAAAGTGAGTGTGGCCAACTTCCAGCCAGAAGCTGGAAATGCAATTGCGGTGTCCGGTTTTGTTCCGAATTGTCAAATGTGCGGCCTTGACATGATCCACTCCTTCTCGCCGATTTCAAGATTTGGTTCGAAATAGTGAAAGAGGATATGACTTACAACTCCTACAGACATATACTTTCATATTATGTTAGTGACTGCCAGGGGTTGCTTTATGTTCCCCTAAGCCTTCCATTCCTGGGTCATTGTCGGTGTATCCAACATCCAGTATGGAAACTCCTAACATAAGTCCTCAACCTTAACTTTATATGATTGTAATATCACTAAAGATGAAGTGATGTCGATGTTTGAACTGAAAAATATATTTATTTTTGAAAATCAAATCAAATGAATTTCCTTCTTTATTTGCTATCGGGCCTGAAAATTTCTGTTCTTCAAATTTGAATGGAAACTGATCTGGATTACAACTCCTGTAGACACATCACACCTCATTATGACGTTAGCGACGGTCTAGGCCTTCCAAGTCTGGAACATTACCTGCGTACCTTGGTCGAGTTTGGGTACTCACCGTGCAATACTAACTGCTTTGTGCTCTCATGAGTCTTTACAAGACCTGTGCCATTTCGGTAAAGTTGGTTAGCATTACGCCGTACTTCTCCCGATAATTCTCCAGCACAATCCAACTGACAGTTCCGGGCTTGTGCAAACAGGCTCAAAATGACCCCAATATGAAAAATTACAAAGTCAGGCAGCGTCAGCTCTCACGTTGTGTCGTTCCGGAGATAGGGTAGAGTTAACTGAACTAAGAAATACATTATCCTATGTAAATAAATCGTTGTGTTAATGTTGACCTCTGATCACGTGACCTCCCCACGAAAGTAGGTCAAGTCGAGTCAATCCGTGTTTTACATACTACTCGCGTCGCTGTTTATTGATCTGACCTGGATTGCAGTGACAGGGTCAGTCTCTGCCGACTGAAAGTCACTGATAATACGTGTCACAGCTGATGATAATTCAGTCATAAGTGCGTCATGCCATGGACAAAGAGACGGTGAAAAGAGGAATCCATAAAATACTGCTATACGATCACGTTCTAAATGAAAAGTATTGTCTTTCTAATGTATACGTATGCAAGATCTATCGGTTCATGCCAAAAAATATAAACATGCTAGTTTTTTAAACAAATAATCTGGATTAGTTTATCATTATACATTATTCAAAATAATTGCAGGTGCCTTTCGTAAAAGTGAAACCGAGGCGACTACTGTCGGGAAGTACGTATTCATACCTCTAACCGTGGAAAGCGGCAGTTATTCAAGGGGAGATCAGACACTCTTCGGAAAGGGCTACAGACAAGAAAACGCTCCAAATCCAAGAATGCGCTTGACTGAAAAGCATGAAGTGACTGAAGGCAGGGCGATTGACATGACAGGAGAGGAGACAACCCATGGTGGAAGTTTATGTGACTATATTTTCATTAGTTGATTACCGCAGGGTCCATGCTACTAATACAATTTATCATCCGCCATGTGAAACGGATTCTCCCGAGTGAACACCTGTCGTGTCAAGATCACGGGTGTAGATTTCATACGTCACAAAGTTTTTAACCGTGCTAAATCGTGTAATAATTGCACGGTTATCAGTGTGTAATAGGTGTAAGGGTTATAGAATTTGGGATTGCGTTATCTTAGAATAGCACAAATTCTAGTGCCGAGAAATTGGCCAAGTCCCGTGCGGGATTCGAAACAGCGGCTCCAGAGTCAGGCACCAAATCAGCACTGTATGGCGGCGATCAGAATCACTCGGCCAAGGGGCCTCCTACAAAATTGGAGGTAGCAGACCGGTAGTCTTGAACGCGAACATACAGTACCCCTCTGATGATCGTAATGACACAGCTCCCATAGCTGAATAGATATACTTTTATCATTTAAAAAGTGATCGTATAACTGTATTCTCGTTATTTTGGGATTACACTATCTTAGAATAGCACCAATACTAGTCCTTACAAATTAGTTAAATCCCGTGCGGGATTCGAACCAGCGACCCCAGAGTCAGGCACCCAAACAGCACCGTATGGCGGCGATCTAAACCAGTCGGTCAAGGGGCCTCCTACAAAATTGGAGGTAGCAGATCGGTAGTCTTGAAAGCGAACATACAGTACCCCTCTGATGATCGTAATGCCACAGCTCCCATAGCTGAATAGATATACTTTTATCATTTAGAAAGTGATCGTATAACAGTATTCTCGTTATTTTGGGATTACACTATCTTAGAATAGCACCAATACTAATGCTGAAAAATTAGTCAAGTCCCGTGCGGGATTCGAACCAGCGATCCCAGAGTCAGGCACCTAATCGCCAGCATTGTATGGCGGCGATCTCAACCATTCGGCCAACGGGCCTCCCACAAAATAGAAGGTACATGTAGCAGACCGGTAGTCTTGAAAGTCTATTTGTATGTTATCCATGTTTGTTTCTTTAATTCAACAAAGAGACACGCAATTCATTTTACAACAGCGTATCCCAAAGCAGGTGTTATGAATTTCTTGTACATAATTCCACGGCGTTCTGCGATGTGACAAAGTGAAGACAGTGTCTTGTGTTGTCCGATTGGTCACATCGTATAGCATTGTAATTTCTATAATTTTTCAGTACCGCATGTGGCCAATACATTTAATAATGGAATATTTTTACGGGTAAAAACTTTTCACACATATTAACGCTATAAATCAAAATGTATCAGCAAAAATAACAAGAATATAATTCCAACAAAAGCTGTATGTAAACAGATAAGCTGACAATGAAAACACCTGGGATTTGTATATCTCTGCTACTGAGGCGGTCAAGATTTTCTAGATCGACTTCAGAACTTTTGCATTCTTAATTTTAACGTTATATCTGTACCGTTGAAAAGCACAAATAGTATCCTGGTTTGCCAAAACAACTCATGAGTTCAGTTTTATTAAACAGGTTGAGGAATTCCCCAAGTTCGAAATATCTTTGTTGTTTTGAAAATACCGGTATTTTACTTTCAAGATGGCAAATTTCGGTATTGAGTTTGCACTTCAACGGTTAATAGTTAACAATAAGACGTGGTTAAAAAGTACGAATTACGGCAGTAATCAAATACTATTACCATTGTATGCAAGACCGGAAATATATGGCACTCTCTGGGTACCACCCAGTTTTCCCCATGTTTCTAACTTACAGGACAACTGCAAAATAAATACCGATATTCTAAAGTTTCTTTCTCTTTATAGCAAAATGTACATGATGGCTTTGAAATGAATTTCATTTTAACGAGACTTGCCTACGTGACCAGACATGTATATGTATTCACCTATAATTGTAAATTTCGTAACTTGGGTTTCTGAAGTGCACGGTTTCGCCCATTATATAGGCGCCGTGCCATTTTTAGGTTCTAAATTCGGTGTGCCGTCACATCGCAACAATTCATTATGCAACAGGCCAAATACCAATGCAGTATGTTGTTTCCTTATTCTTTTTCATTAATTCTCTTTTTTTTTAAACTCACCCGTTCCTTTTTTTTGTACCTTATTTACAATTTCCGATTCCGCATTGTAATTAATGAAAATGTTTGAGAGCTGAAGTAGCTTGAAATTCTAAGAAGTCTCAAAAACTGAAAAACAATAGATTCTAATACGATTTGTTTTATCTTTATTTCAATCAGTTAAACAATTACAAAGTGCGGGTTAGTCAGTCATTACTCATTGCGATAATGTCCTGAAGCGTTTTTTGATAGTATAAACAGAACACCTGCTGGGGAGGCTAGTAGTTATAATAATGACCATATACAAGTATGGAGATGGGTGATAACCAGACAATATGCCTGTGGGCAACAATACATCTCGATGGGGATTGCGGTGACGTCCAGCTTGGATAGGTAGGGCATGGTTTCGGTAACCTGCCGTTCTAGGCGATAAACCAAAGAATTGCCGATAACTAAAGAAACAATAGGTTTTAAAGTCGAGCGAAATTTTGAATTGGCATCTTTTACTCTAAATGAAGTTAATATACATACTATAAAAAGCCTGAATATCGCTCAACTTTTCATCTTGTATCGTGAACACAGTTCAATATCTACTTCGTTCCTTTACCAATATTCATATCGACAAGTGCTTGGAGAAATGGCTGTGTCCTTGGTTACACGTGGACCTCAGACTGACCACTCGATGGACAGTATTCTCGGATTGAATCAAGGTTAGTATTACACTCAAACTTTAGTACTATATTAATCTGAAGTCGAAAAGATGTAACTTAAGTCATTATTTCTTGTTCAACACATAAGCCTCGTTTCCCCAATCCTAGGTTGATTTTAATTACTCCCAGAATACATTTTCTGCAGATCCTGTATTATATTTTAATCATACGCGGTTCGATTGATTATATGTATCACGGGTTTACAATTTCAATTTTGTCGTTGTATATAGCAATTTAATTCATATACCTTTTATTTTATAGGCAGCTTAAATGGGGAAGTTGATGCTTTTCTACCACCCCGTAATGTGAAGCGCCGGATGCGAACACTGTACCGGGGGTCAGCTCGCCAGGATGGAGGCCGTATTTAACGAAAATCCGTATCCAGATGTCGAACTCAAAGAAGAACTTTCCCTTCAGTTGAATCTTCCTGAAGATCGAATCCAGGTATGTATATATAGTAGTCATTCGCAGATATAGGTACCTTACAAAATAGAATATCGGCGAGAAGAGTAAGGCTGTGAATAGTTTCCATTTTCTCCCTTTATTTTAATTAACTAAAGTTACAAATCAACTCCACACAACGTCATTTGTATTTTCTTTATGTTGCATGCAGGTTTGGTTCCAGAACCGTCGATCTCGCCTTTGTCGTCGCCAAAATCAGTCAGCTGATGTGCATTCTCCAGTACCTTCCTTGACGACGAAACCCCTGGTCAAAAGAAAGGTCAAGGTCAAGCCTGCTCCAATCAGAACAGAGTCGACCATTAACCTACAATCCGTGCACACGTTGGCTTCACCAGACTTGACCGGACACCCGAACGTGCCGTTTCCGCTGTCACCCTTACCGGGACCGGTTCCCTCTTTAACAGGTACAGATTTCCCACTCCATGGTCAGTTACCTCGGATCAGCTGGTTGACTGTCCCATCCTCGCCAATATTCTCTCCCAGTACCAGCCCTGGTTTCAGCAAGATGTTCGAGTTTCCAATCTTCCATAGACCACAGCCTAGCGAATTCTGTTTAATGCAACCTGGAAATGGTGCTGCTGAGCGGCGAGACTTTTAAGAGTAGACGATTGGCTTAAAGTGCTATAATGTAAAGACTTTCTTTGTGCTGCTAACATAAGTGCTCAATCTTTGAATTTTAATATCAATAAATATGAAGGGTTGTCCATGTTCGAACAGAAATATATATATTTGTAAATAAAATCAGATTGTCAACCATAATATTTCTTATTTATATATGATATGGGATAACACTATTGACTGTTTCATTAACCCAAAGTGAGTGGGGCCAACTTCCAGCCAGAAGCTGGAAATGCAATTGCGGTGTCCGGTTTTGTTCCGAATTGTCAAATGTGCGGCCTTGACATGATCCACTCCTTCTCGCCGATTTCAAGATTTGGTTCGAAATAGTGAAAGAGGATATGACTTACAACTCCTACAGACATATACTTTCATATTATGTTAGTGACTGCCAGGGGTTGCTTTATGTTCCCCTAAGCCTTCCATTCCTGGGTCATTGTCGGTGTATCCAACATCCAGTATGGAAACTCCTAACATAAGTCCTCAACCTTAACTTTATATGATTGTAATATCACTAAAGATGAAGTGATGTCGATGTTTGAACTGAAAAATATATTTATTTTTGAAAATCAAATCAAATGAATTTCCTTCTTTATTTGCTATCGGGCCTGAAAATTTCTGTTCTTCAAATTTGAATGGAAACTGATCTGGATTACAACTCCTGTAGACACATCACACCTCATTATGACGTTAGCGACGGTCTAGGCCTTCCAAGTCTGGAACATTACCTGCGTACCTTGGTCGAGTTTGGGTACTCACCGTGCAATACTAACTGCTTTGTGCTCTCATGAGTCTTTACAAGACCTGTGCCATTTCGGTAAAGTTGGTTAGCAGTACGCCATACTTCTCCCGATAATTCTCCAGCACAATCCAACTGACAGTTCCGGGCTTGAGCAAACAGGCTCAAAATGACCCCAATATGAAAAATTACAAAGTCAGGCAGCGTCAGCTCTCACGTTGTGTCGTTCCGGAGATAGGGTAGAGTTAACTGAACTAAGAAATACATTATCCTATGTAAATAAATCGTCGCGTTAATGTTGACCTCTGATCACGTGACCTCCCCACGAAAGTAGGTCAAGTCGAGTCAATCCGTGTTTTACATACTACTCGCGTCGCTGTTTATTGATCTGACCTGGATTGCAGTGACAGGGTCAGTCTCTGCCGGCTGAAAGTCACTGATAATACGAGTCACAGCTGATGATAATTCAGTCATAAGTGCGTCATGCCATGGACAAAGAGACGGTAAAAAGAGGAATCCATAAAATACTGCTATACGATCACGTTCTAAATGAAAAGTATTGTCTTTCTAATGTATACGTATGCAAGATCTATCGGTTCATGCCAAAAAATATAAACATGCTAGTTTTTTAAACAAATAATCTGGATTAGTTTATCATTATACATTATTCAAAATAATTGCAGGTGCCTTTCGTAAAAGTGAAACCGAGGCGACTACTGTCGGGAAGTACGTATTCATACCTCTAACCGTGGAAAGCGGCAGTTATTCAAGGGGAGATCAGACACTCTTCGGAAAGGGCTACAGACAAGAAAACGCATTTGAGTTGGTTAATATGTTGGCCGTCTGTCATGTTGACTATCCCAGAGCATGCTCCAAATCCAAGAATGCGCTTCTCTTCCTGAGAGGGCGCTTTGACTGAAAAGCATGAAGTGACTGAAGGCAGGGCGATTGACATGACAGGAGAGGAGACAACCCATGGTGGAAGTTTATGTGACTATATTTTCATTAGTTGATTACCGCAGGGTCCATGCTACTAATACAAGTTATCACCCGCCATGTGAAACGGATTCTCCCGAGTGAACACCTGTCGTGTCAAGATCACGGGTGTAGATTTCATACGTCACAAAGTTTTTAACCGTGCTAAATCGTGTAATAATTGCACGGTTATCAGTGTGTAATAGGTGTAAGAGTTATAGAATTTGGGATTGCGTTATCTTAGAATAGCACAAATTCTAGTGCCGAGAAATTGGCCAAGTCCCGTGCGGGATTCGAAACAGCGGCTCCAGAGTCAGGCACCAAATCAGCACTGTATGGCGGCGATCAGAATCACTCGGCCAAGGGGCCTCCTACAAAATTGGAGGTAGCAGACCGGTAGTCTTGAACGCGAACATACAGTACCCCTCTGATGATCGTAATGACACAGCTCCCATAGCTGAATAGATATACTTTTATCATTTAAAAAGTGATCGTATAACTGTATTCTCGTTATTTTGGGATTACACTATCTTAGAATAGCACCAATACTAGTCCTTACAAATTAGTTAAATCCCGTGCGGGATTCGAACCAGCGACCCCAGAGTCAGGCACCCAAACAGCACCGTATGGCGGCGATCTAAACCAGTCGGTCAAGGGGCCTCCTACAAAATTGGAGGTAGCAGATCGGTAGTCTTGAAAGCGAACATACAGTACCCCTCTGATGATCGTAATGCCACAGCTCCCATAGCTGAATAGATATACTTTTATCATTTAGAAAGTGATCGTATAACAGTATTCTCGTTATTTTGGGATTACACTATCTTAGAATAGCACCAATACTAATGCTGAAAAATTAGTCAAGTCCCGTGCGGGATTCGAACCAGCGATCCCAGAGTCAGGCACCTAATCGCCAGCATTGTATGGCGGCGATCTCTTTTTTTTTTTTTTTTTCTTTTGAATAATATTTATTCAACAAATATATCATATATACAAAGTCTTTAGCAGAGTCAAGAAAGATAAAAAACAGGACGATCACAGAAACTCAAGACCTGCGCAAGTTATCTTAATACACACTTTTTGATCACACAAATACATTGAGGCCGGACTGATCAAGGATACAACAATGTGATATTCATTGCCCACAAAGTATGGGATTAGCTACTATGGAAAATTAACTTTTAAGCAGTTGTCGTGCTTAACAAACGGATTACAAAAGAGATATCTCTTGTTAAAAACAGGCAAATCACGCTGCAAGTATGTGAACGCCGACTTTACATGTTGTTCCAGTAACCTTTTAAACATAAATGTTGGAGAAATTAGTTTGTCATGATACATTTTCATATTTCTGCGCTTGAAAATTACCAGACGAGCCAGGCTACATACAATATTGAGGAAATAACAGTTTACATTCCGACTTTGTACAGAATAACCGAATAATACAAGTATTTCAAAAGAAACGTTATTCAAGACACTGACGTGAGCAAACCTGAACAGGTCCTCTACAAATGAACCTAAATACTGTAAAAAACTTTGCACCTCCGGACAAGAAGAAAATATATGCCTTGTATCTTCTTTGTGCGACAAACATATCACACAGAGATCTGAATCAGCAAGGCCAATTTTACATAGTTTCTCACGCGTAAAAACAACATTGTGCAAAATTTTATAATCCAGCTCTACACAATCCGGGTTTTTACCCATAATGTTATTACGAGCCCAACACTTAAGCAGATCGACGTCTGGATATATGGCAGCCCAAATCGCCAGGGAGGCCGGGTTTTTCAAAATATTACAAATGAGCATATCATAAAAATCTCTGACAGCAAGAAGGCATAATGACTTTCTTTTAGCGTTAGAGAACAAAAAAGGTTCTCTTGCTGATCTACAGCTACCATCTGAAGCAACCTTATTTATAACACACTTCCAGTTATCAGGAATAGCAGTCAAGAAAAATTCGTACAACATTCGAACCCTGAGTGGATCAGCTTCAGGACACCCCGACAGAACAAGTTCTTGCACAGCCAAAACTGGCAGAAATCCAGGAACGACTTCGTAAACAAAATCTCTTATACAGAACATTTTGGCACGTACAAATAACTCGGAATACAAAGTTTTGCCAGAGGCTACAATATTGTGATTGTAAAACATAGGTTGACTCAGAATGTCAACAATGTTCTCTTCAACTTCCAGCACATTTTTCTGAACATCTCTCCATGCTAACATTAATTCCTGATAATAGCTTGGCAAGCATGTGAATATAAAATTCTTATGACTAACAAGAAACAATTCATATGAAAGACCGAGGTCATTCCATCTCGACAAAAAGTACTTAAAACAATGTTTCCAAACTGCCTTGTGAGAATCATTAAAAACCCGTGACAGAAACTTCAAGCGAAACGCCTTCATCTTACATGATATATCAGGCAGATTAAGTCCCCCATAACGTTCTCGCTGAACAATTGCACCATAAGCAACCAAATGGGATTTATTATCCCAAACAAAATTAAGACAGACATCTTTGAGCTCCTTTATCAGTGTCTCTGGTACAGATTGAACAGACAAAACATACCACATGCGGGATAAAATAAAACTAGTTAAAATAACCACTCTACCTTTTAGGCTGAGGTTCCTTTGTTTCCACATATTCAAAGTATTCCGTATTTTTTTAATCTTTTCTTTCCAGTTTTTCTCTATACAAAATCTTTTGTTAGTGCCCAAGTACACACCTAAAACACACAAACAGTCTTTACTTATTGGCACTCCTTCAATATTATCATCATTACAATTAACACCAATAACATGCACTTCCGACTTGTCTGCATTTAATCTAGCATTGGAGGCCTTCCCATAAGTGACAATATGCTTCTGACAGTTTCTAATAGATTCCTTATCTCTCGAGGTTATAGTTATATCATCAGCATGTTGAAAAATTTTGGAAATCACAGGGGATCCAGGAATGGGAATACCCCGTACATCGACAGAAGCTCTTATCATCGCTCCAAGAGGCTCCACACTCAAAACATATAACATAGCTGAAATCGGACAACCTTGGCGCACTGACTTCCCAACCTCAAAATAATTTGTTAGGAAACCATTACATTTAACTGCACTGCGAACACCAGTATAAAACAGTTTAACCCATTTCAAAAAATTGTCCCCAAAACCAAAACGAGTCAAAGTTGCCAATAAATATTCATGTGACACTCTGTCAAATGCCTTTTCCTGATCAAGCTTTAAAAAGTATGATTCCAAATTATCTTCCTCCACAAAAGTCATTACATCACGTATGCTACTTATTGTATCAGCTATGTCCCTACTAGGGACACAGCAACTCTGGCTAGAGTCTACTATAGACCCTATAACACATTTAAGCCGATTAGCCATACATCGAGAAATTATCTTGTAGTCTACATTCAGAAGACTAATAGGTCTCCAATTCTTCAAATAACATTTATCTCCCTTGTCTTTAAATACAAGCGTGATTACACCCGATTTTATGGATCTAGAAAGTTCACCTTTCTCAAAAATTTCATTTAATACATCAAGTAAAATCGGCCCTAAACTAGACCAAAAGTGATTGTAAAACTCAACAGTGAGACCATCATTCCCCGGACTTTTATTCCGGGCCATGCCATCAAGGAACATTTTAATTCTTCAATAGACAAGATTTCTTCACAG
>JAVTVY010025757.1:0-10555 GCA_036873755.1 Hanleya hanleyi
AGTGGAACATACGTTTGTAAGATATTGTCTAAGTTTGTGCAATGCAGTGGGGCATACGTTTGTAAGATATGGTGCACCTAAGTTTGTGCGATGCAGTGGAGCATACGTTTGTAAGATATGGTGCACCTAATTTTGTGCGATGCAGTGGGACATACGTTTGTAAGATATGGTGCACCTAATTTTGTGCGATGCAGTGGGGTATACGTTTGTAAGATATGGTGCACCTAAGTTTGTGCAATGCAGTGGGGCATACGTTTGTACAATGCAAACATACATGCGCTCGTATAACGGGACAGCTCCTCAGCTTGTTTGATGTAGTGGCACATAAGTAGTATATAAAGAGCATCTGCAAGCCGATTAAGGGGGAGTAACTCTGTTTGAACGTGGAGGGGTTTTTTCATCTCCCCCTTAATCGGCTCCCAGAGGCACTTTTACTACTTGTCAAATTGACGTCACTATGACGTCACATCCGGTCACGTGACATCCGTGAGGTCAAGGTGTATCAATTTGCTCTCAAAGGTCAAGGGGTATCAATTTGCTCTCAAAGGTCAAGGGGTATCAATTTACTCTCAGCGGTCAAGGAGTATCAATTTGCTCTCAAAGGTAAATGGATATCAATTTGCTCTCAAAGGTCAAGTGGTATCAATTTGCTCTCAAAGATCAAGGGGTATCAATTTGCTCTCAAAGGTCAAGGGGTATCAATTTTCTCTCAAAGGGCAAGGAGTATCAATTTGCTCTCAAAGGTCAATGGGTATCAATTTGCTCTCAAAGGTCAAGAGGTATCAATTTGCTTTCAAAGGTCAAGGGGTATCAATTTGCTCTCAAAGGTGCCATTTAAAGTGTATTGGAATGGACGTTTTGGGGTCGAAACGGACCCCTAGTGGACGTACTGGGCTGTGGGAGGTGTCATCGTGAAGCTCTCGTGGAGGAGCGAAAGATTGGACTAATGTGTCGTTCGTTTTAAACAATCTGCGCATGTACAGACAGGGAATGTTGAGAAAATGGGCACTGGAAAGGACGTTTTGGGGTCGGACGGGAGCCGATTAAGTGGAGATAAAATAAACCTCCACAAACCGAGTTACCTCCCCCTTAATCGGCTCCCAGATGCTCTTTATATACTACTCACATACGTTTATGCGATGCAGTACCACATATGTTTGTGCAATGTAATGGTACATAAGTTTGTATGATGCAGTGCTACATAAATGTGTGCAATGCAGTATGGTTGATCATCCACGCCGAAATAGGTCACCGGAAAGTGATCCACATAAATTACTGACCACACTCAAGTACTTTTAGGTGCAGTGTTTTGTGACCACCAATAATTATTCAACTTTGGCCTTTCAAACCGTCCATTTTCGGTGTGATTATCATTTCCGCTGTGAATAGGCTTATGTTTGTGTGAATATCCAATCAAAAAGCTAGTTTCATTTCCTACCGGCCTGTTTGGTGGCCACCCATAACTATACGTTTGGATTACCATCCACGATTACTTTTGGGTGACCACCCATATTTACTTTTGAGTGACCACTTTCAGATGGCCTGCTTCAGCTTTGATGGTCAACCATAATGCAGCGGTATAGTGGTACCTATCGTATGTCAAAAGGAATGGTAGACGGCATGTATTGTTCTTGAGCATTCAAAAGACAATGACGAGCAACAATAACGCACTCATAATAACCGATATATCAGAAAAGTAGCTATGTGCAATTCCTGATAGGAGTCATTCTAAAAGGTGAGGATAAACGAGTGTTCCCCTCCGGCAATAATCTTCATATTTTCGGTATTTTCTAGTTCTTTCGCTAGACACTAGATGGGCGATTAGGATGGTTTGGCGTACTCACTGAAATCAGGGGTTGTCCATATTACAGCTGAAATTGGGGGTTACCAAATTTCACCAAGAGGAGCCCTTTATTTAAAAGAATTTCATTTATACACATGAGCAGTGTGACTAACGTCACAGGACCTACGAAGTAGAGTAGGCATTAGGACTCGAACGCGAACTGAACTCTTGGAAATCCCCACCCCCAGTTGAAATCCTGCCTATATTAAGATGAGCACCGCCCAAGTCAGAATCGCCAGTGATTTTCATCAAAAATCACCAGGAATTTTCATCAAAAGTAGGTCAGCTCAGAACTTGTTGGTAACAGTCTTCTAATGCGCCTTCATTCCAAAATTAAATAACGATCGCCGATTTAATTTTACAATTTTTTAACTAAAGGAAACAAATTGAATAATAAAGGTTCAGTAGATTTCAAGCTTTACGTGTGAAAATACATTTACATATCTTTAATGGTTTTCAGTGCCTTTGTCCAGGATCAAAACAACTTTTTGAATCGCATTATTTTTCCAACAATACAACAAATTTTATATATAGTACTATAGTAGAAAGGTAGCATTTATGTAGTTTACGGTAATTCAACTCAAGACCAACACCTTCTCTGCACAAGATAATAATGATTCTATGTCATTCTCCTGAGCATAACCGGTACAAAGACGAATAAATAGCGTGTCTAGATCACGTTGTTATCTAGATATATGAGACAACACATTTTGGGTATCGGCAATCTGATGAATGTACTATTCCGATTTTCTTGTTTCACATTATATTCTATGGCGGTTGATCGGTGATTTTCTTCATTGATAAACGTTAAACCACCTCAGCTTCGTTGTGTGAATCGGAATTGCATTGCTGTGACACACCAACACACTCCGTGGCAGTGATTCTGTATCCCCTAATCAAGGAATCAAAATGTGAAATGACAAGAAAAATTTAGACATATTTTGTTTACACATGTAATGTTTTGTTTAAATTATATCCAAGTGTGATATATAGTCAATATTCAAGAGGTACAAAAAAACCTCAAGTTATCATATTTTCACATCATGATCAAAGTTACTTTATCTAGTTAAATTCTACCAAAAGAAGACCCTTTAAACATGCCGTCATGGCTTTGTTTCACCCTCAGTAAACTTTTATCATTGTCGCTCACACAGACTAATCAGAAGGATGATACCACATCTTTCTTTCTTCTGTTGGGTTATTGCACCAGGCTGACTTAATTGGTTGATGTAGGATATTTCACCATCAGTGGGTAATTTGACCTGAATTTGAAGCCTGATGTGGTCAGTGATGAAATGTTTGGATGTGAAATAGGATACACGTTAAAAGCCACAGTTTACATATATCTATAACAATATACTGAATTGTGTGTATTGAGGCTGGCATAGCGGTGTAGATAAATGCACTAACAAATGATGGAAAATTAGCATTTCCTATTTCATACATGAGCAGTGTGACTAACGTCACAGGACCTACGAAGTAGAGTAGGCATTAGGACTCCGACGCGAAATGAACTCTTGGAAATCGCCACCCACACTTGAAATCCTGCCTATATTAAGATGGGCACTGCCCAAGTCAGAATCGCCAGTGATTTTCATCAAAAATCACCAGAAAGTTTCATCAAAAGTAGGTCAGCTCAGAACTTGTTGGTAACAGTCTCCTAATGCGCCTTCATTCCAAAAATAAACAACGATCGCCGATTTAATTTTACAATTTTTTAACTAAAGGAAACATTGAATGATAAAAAGTTCAGTAGATTTCAAGCTTTACGTGCGAAAATAAATTTACATCTCTGTAATGGTTTTCAGTGCCCTTGTCCAGGACCAAAACAACTTTTTGAATCGCATTATTTTCCCAATAATATTACAACAAATTCTTATATATAGTACTATAGTAGAAAGGTAGCATTTATGAAGTTTACGGTAATTCAACTCAAGACCAACACCTTATCTGCACAAGATAATAATGATTCTATGTCATTCTCCTGAGCATGACCGGTACAAAGACGAATAAATAGCATCTCTACATCACGTTGTTATCTAGATATATGAGACAACACATTTTGGGTATCGGCAATCTGATGAATGTACTAATCCGGTTTTCTTGTTTCACATTATATTCTATGATGGTTGATCGGTGATTTTCTTCATTGATAAACATTAAACCACCTCAGCTTCGTTGTGTGAATCGGAATTACATTGCTGTGACACACCAACACACTCCGTGGCAGTGATTCTGTATCCCTTAATCAAGGAATCAAAATGGATCCAGATTTGAAATGACAAGACAAATTTAGACATATCACATCATGATCAAAGTTACTTTATCTAGTTAAATTCTACCCAAAGAAAATAAATTAAGACCCTTTAAACATGCCGTCAATGCCAGATGTTGAGTTTTACACAGCTGTAGATCAGGGCTCTGGGTGCATATATCATGTTTCCATACACTTGATGCACACAACAGCGGCAAAAACAAAGCCTCCTTGAACAACCTATCTCTATACAGGAAATTCTTAACTCAGAAAATACCATTCTCTCTCAAAAGAAAACAATTTACGCCAGGAAGGCCTTTTTTATTAAGCTAATTTTGTTAGGTAGGGGCCTACTTAGATTCAATAATTGTCACGAAATTTCTTTGATTATATCTTAATTGCAACCATGTTTGTTGACCTCAAACCTGACATGCTTGAGATATGTACATGTATAACACACTTTCATTTGAGAGTCCAGACATTCCACCATTCATGTGAACAAATTGTACTCAACATGGAATAATTAAATTCACACTACCCATTTCTACAGTATCAGTACTATGTTACTATCTGTAGCAGTTGAAACCCAGTAAAACTTAAACAATTAAAACCAGTAAAGAAATTTGTCTGTTGAATAACAGAAAATATGGTATGGAGATTTGAATGAGTAAACTATTAAACAACTTACATGATACCAACAAAATGTCCCAACACAAGCTGATAAATTCCTTGGGTGGCTTGCAGGATGGCTTTGTTTCACCCTCAGTAAACTTTATCATTGTTGCTCACAGGCTAATCTGAAGGATGCTACCACATCTTTCTTTGTTCTGCTGGGTTATTGCACCAGGCTGACTTAATTGGTTGATGTAGGATATTTCACCACCAGTGGCAATTTGACCTAAATTTGAAGCCTGATTTGGTCTGTGATGAAATGTTTGGATGTGAAATAGGATACACGTTAAGGCCACAGTTTACATATATCTATAACAATATACTGACTTGTGTGTATTAAGAATGGCAAGTTGGTAATAGCAGTGTAGATAAATGCACTAACATATGATGGAAAATTAGCATTTCCTATTTCATTATCCCATCACGTTTTGTACTGTGTTATATACAATGTATACAGTGAAACATACAGCCAAGGGTTCTCAATGGGCATGACAGTGCACTCGCTGAGCTATCAATAAATAATTAAAAAAATAATTATAAATCAAATTTTCATCAGAATTCGGTCAGCTCAGAACTTGCTGGTAACAATGCCCTAGTGCACGTTCATGCCAAAAATAAAGGTTCTAATGTCAATGGTTCTCCTTATTTTGCCGACGAAAGGATTCGGATGGACTGACTGACTCACTGACTCATTACCGGACAATTTGCGATCTGTAGCCTACTTCGTAGGAAAAAACAATTACGGATGGCATATCCCACCACTGTGTTATATATACAGTGAAACATACAGCCAAGGGTTCCCGATGGGCATGACAGTGTACTCGCTGAGCCATCAATAAACATGAGCAGTGTGACTAACGTCACAGGACCTACGAAGTAGAGTAGGCATTAGGACTCGGAACGCGAACTGAACTCTTGGAAATCCCCGCCCCCAGTTAGAATCCTGCCTATATTAAGATGGGCGCCGCCCAAGTCAGAATCGCCAGTGATTTTCATCAAAAATCACCAGAAATTTTCATCAAAAGTAGGTCAGCTCAAGACTTGTTGTAACAATCTCCTGCTGCGCCTTCATTCCAAAAATAAAATAACTATCGCCGATTTAATTTTACAATTTGTTAACTAAAGAAAACAGATTGAATAATAAAAAAGTTCAGTAGATTTCAAGCTTTACGTGTGAAAATATATCGATCTCTTTAATGGTGTTCAGTGCCCTTGTCCAGGATCAAAACAACTTTTTGAATCGCATTATTTTCCCAACAATACAACAAATTTTTATATATATAGTACTATAGTAGAAAGGTAGCATTTATGTAGTTTACGGTAATTCAACTCAAGACCAACACCTTCTCTGCACAAGATAATGATTTCATGCCATTCTCCTGAGCATAATCGGTACAAAGACGAATAAATAGCGTCTACTTACTTTATCTAGTTAAATTCTACCCAAAGAAAATAAATTAAGACACTTTAAACATGCCGTCATGGCTTTGTTTCACCCTCAGTAAACTTTTATCGTTGTTGCTCACGCAGACTATTCTGAAGGATGATGCCACATCTTTCTTTCTTCGGCTGACTTAATTGGTTGATGTAGTATATTTCACCACCAGTGCGTAACTGTAACTTGACCTGAATTTGACGCCTGATGTGGTCTGTGAGGAAATGTTTCAAGGATGTGAAATAGGATACACGTTAAAGGCCACAGCTTACATATATCTCTAGCAATATACTGAATTGTGTGTAGGCTGGCAAGTTGGTAATAGCAGTGTAGTTAAATGCACTAACAAATGATGGAAAATTAGCATTTCCTATCTCATTATCCCATCACGTTTTATACTGTGTTATATATATACAGTGAAACATACAGCCAAGGGTTCCCGATGGGCATGACAGTGCACTCGCTGAGCTATCAATAAATAATAAAAAAAATAATTATAAATCAAATTCTCAGCAGAATTCAGACAGCTCAGAACTTGTTGGTAACAATGTCCTAATGCACGTTCGTGCCAAAAATCAAGGTTCTAATGTCAATGGTTCTCCTTATTTTGCCGACGAAAGGACTCGGATGGACTGACTCACTCACTCACTCACTCATTACCGGACAATTTGCGATCTGTAGCCTACTTCGTAGGAATAATAACAAAAATAATTATAAATCAAATTTTAATCAGAATTCGGTCAACTCAGAACTTGCTGGTAACAATGCCCTAATGCACGTTCATGCCAAAAATCAAGGTTCTAATGTCAACGGTTCTCCTTATTTTGCCGACGAAAGGATTCGGATGGACTGACTCACTCACTCACTCATTACCGGACAATTTGCGATCTGTAGCCTACTTCGTAGGAAAAAATCCGAATATTTGAGAATATTTTTTTTTATACCTGACAATTATCTGTAAAACGCAGAGTTCCAGAAGTGGACCGGTAAAATGTTGACGCGAAACAACTTCCCGGTTGACAGGGCGTTTATGGGTTAGACTATTAAAAGGGGGCGAATTTATTCACAATAATTCAATGAGAATTGAATACATTAAGAATTTGATTCAGTGCTGTATTACCTGGCTAATGAACACTTACGAGATCTCGGCCCTATATATTATGGGGCCCATTTGTGCTGCCATTTATTGTCGAACTGTCACCAAGATATTCTGCTGGAGGGGAACTTTTTTTTCAAATTCTTTCAAAGTTTGTTTGATCAAGCGAAGCTTTTAACTACGGAACGAGAGTGTTAAATGGCATGACAGGAATACGGTTTCTATATAACACAAAACGTATACCAGATCTCTTATCACGACTATTAATGTATCGTGGTTTCGAGGCGTTCTAGAAAAGGGTCAGATACTTCGCTTGAATGCTCGGCTACGGATCAGTGGTGATGAGCAAGAAAATATGTCTTAGTCGGGGGTATAATGATAGTGTTTTGGTGGTCATCATTGATTTGTCTCAATTTGTAAAGTTTCAAAGGTTGTTTGACTATAGGCAGCCCTCAATGGTGTTCAACAGCCTGGGAACTTTTGGGTCAATAATTGTTATGTCTTGCAGGCAAATGACGTCAAAGCAGGTAGATATTCAGTGTGAGCTATATCAGATAGGTCTTAAATCGGCATATCTAATATCTTTCGTGTACGTACTAATTTAACATGGACCCTCTTAATTTTGAAGAAAAAAAAAAGAAGAAAAAAAAAAGAAGAAAAAACAGATTATAATTTAATATCAGATGCATATCCCTGAATTATTAAGATTTGAAACATTGTTCAGAGAGGCTATACACAAATCTTCTCGTTTAAAGTTACACATATATCTTGAGCGTGTTGAATATTTTTTTTCTATGTTTCAAGTTGAGTTGAATAGTAATTTGGTGATGAAAATGGTTGATGGACAAATTCAGTTTTGATCCCATGTAAAACTATCTCCAGATAATGGTGATAAGAAAAGGGACGAATAAATCCAACACGAAATGTGACGATGCTAGTTAATTGATCATTGGTGATGTAACATGGTGATGTCCAACTCCATCTTTATATTGATCATATCATATTATATATTATTATAAAAGACCGATGAGTTAGCATTCGGAGTGGAGTTCTCGTGTCGAATGACCTAGTTTTGATATTGTGATGACATCTTGTCGAGACAGGCGGACTTCGGCGTACTCTCTCAGAGCGCGGACGTCGGAGTACCCACCCAGCGGGTAAAATGAAATTGAAACAACGTTGAAACGGCAATGAAAAGTGATTGCATTTGATATGTCAACGTTGAATCAACGTGCGAGTGCCAACATCGTCGAATCAACGTTCGAATGCCAAATTCAATATTGAGATCCGACGTTGAATCAACGTTGACCCAACGTCATTTTGTCTGATGGAAAGAGATAACCTTCCTTTCTGTCTTTTGCAAGACGTCCTGGTGGGAGCTGGCCAGAAAGCTAAATTTTAATATATAATTCAGCATCAAATCCTTTATTTTCAATATTTTTCTCAGCTATACTATATATGCCGTGAATAATCTTGGATTTTGGTCCTAGAGTTGATGTGTTCATCCCTTAAGCATATTATCATGAAGTCTCAAAGCTTCAAAAATTTTGAGAGGTCTTATTTATTTCTGATTACTGCTGTTAAATTACGCCTGTGAAACAAAACAAAAAATAGAAGGTTATGTTTTAATTAAAAAAAATACCCTTTTTACCGATTTATCTCTCTTGTAAATCGACGCTGTATTCAGCTTTTTTCACGTCGCGACCCGATATCAATTAAACACCAACGTTGAAATAAGGCCACCATTTGTATTCATGCGCACGACGACGTTGACTTTTGGAGATCTATCTTGAAGACAGAAATGGGAACCATTTGCTGCTGAGCGGGTAAGCCGACATCACTTGTGTGAGGCCTGCGCGACTCCACAATGTCAAGGGTCACGCTACACGAAACGCCGCATCGAATGCTAACCCATCGGTCTACACTACTCATATGAACATTACTCAACAGAGGACCGTTTGTTTTGTAGACTATCCATCCATATTACCTGTCAAGTTAATCTACATCTGAAATTAGCCATAGCCTTGCGCTATAATGGTTTTCTTTTGCAAGTTGTTCTATATGCATGGTCGCAATATACTAAATCATTCAAAATATTTTTTTTAAAAAGCACCATTTAATGAGCGCTGATGGATTTAAAAGTGTGACACGCGCTGGAGTGATGACATGTGATGCTGTCTGATCTAAATATACCGACGTTCACGTGTCATGGTCACGAGCCAAGACTAATTCAACAGTATCGTCCTGTCTTGTTGTTTTGCTCAACTGAAAAAATATATACCGGGTACATGAAATTAAAGTTTCATTGATGTTATCAACGATAATCTCATCATTAGGTGAAAAAAACGTCAATTACCGGTAATAATTGCATGATGACACGACACAATGGATTCAAAATATCGCTCATTTGCAGATGTCCGGTAACATAGATGAATACGGCTCCTATCGACAAGATATTGTGCTCGAGAGGGGTGGGGGAGAGAGGTGTACTTCCAAGAGTGCAATATCGCGCCATAATTTCGCATACATTATGTTCCAGATAAAAGTATTTTGTTTCTGACTCTCGAGCGTCAACACATTTTTTTTTTTTTTGCAAAAGGAAACAAACTCCGTTAAGTGTTACATGTACGTTAGTAAGCCAAAAAGGATATGTGACGACAATACGAGAATAACTCCCTTGTGTGAGATGGTAATCAAGCTGAATTTCCTTTTCAATCCAGAACCTGCCAAATCAGATTTTTCTAGAAGTTTACATACAGAAATATCCGCCTCGAAAAACCTGAAACGTTCCGTTGTAAAAAAAAAATGGAGATATGATTGATCAAAATGTGCTCCTTGGCCTGATTTGGTATTTTTGAGGCATTTACAGTGAGGATTTTCTCTTATAGCAAAAATATGACACCTCAAACCAAAATAATTCTGTCACACAATATATTAGGAAGTTTGTTTATTGGAAAGAACCAAGAATGGTTTTGGTTTGAGGTGTCATATTTTTTGCTAGGAGAAAACCCTTCATGAAAATGCCCAGAAATACCGAAATAAGCCCGAAAGCACATTTTGATCACTCTCCATTTTTATGCAACTGAACATCTCAGTTTTTTCGAAGGGGATATTTCAGTATGTAAACTTAAAAAAAAAATCTTTTATGGCAGGTTTTGGAGTGGAAAAAAAATCGACTTTATCACTATCACACACAAAGGAGTTTTTCGTATGTAAACGTCACATATACTTTATTTCTTTTATTCTGCACAAAAG
>JAVTVY010025758.1:0-11739 GCA_036873755.1 Hanleya hanleyi
CGGGCGTTGTTACGAAATATTCACCCAACTGTGGGAGTTCTAGCGTGATGTCGCTGACATTTTGACGTCACAACAGGCATTTGAGCTAGATCGTAATCAGGTTGTGACGTCACAGGTCAAGCGGTCACAGCTTTCACCGTTCTGAAAGGGGCATGGAATTGTCGCACTTTACTGCTGCTATTTCCAACCTTGGGCAGTTTGAAAACATACAAAAATGTAAAACAAGTATATATAATCACCGCTACAACAATTTAGCACAAAAAAGTAGCAGATTTTGAGACCATTTTGTATAACCTTTAAGCTAAATTATAAACGCTATATAAAGGCTAAATTATGTCGCATAATTTTGGGGAGGCAAATATGACTGTAAATGTGGCTGTGGATGACGTTCCACCGTTGGACCTTTGACCTTTGGGTAGCTGTGGCACATCACATGATGGGTGGTTGTAAACATTTGGATTTATCCTGGAACCTTAAAAAGCGGAAACACGGACTTTACACCTAAAACATGAGGACAATCCTCAATCAACTGGGTTTACATGTAGGTGCGGTGATAATGGGCCTACCTGATCGGGAAGAGGGTCAAGTTGAAGCGCTCGTCGATGCCGGTAAGGGGATAGCCTATAGTATTGAACCCTTCTACGGAGGGCCAATGATCGGCTGATGCAGCAACAACAGCATTTTCCCCGTTAGACGCCAAATTTTGAAATCGAAAACGAGGCCGCTCTATGTCATCGGTCAACTGAGACAGTCACGTGCTTGTGTATGAAGATTGGGGTGGCTCTATTAAATAGTGATCCAATGAGAATGCTCATCTCAGTTTAAAATGGCGGGGTCAAATGACCAATCCCTGAAGGGGAGACAGCTTGAACAGTACACTATCACTGTCTCTTAATAGTGAGCGCAGCGAACGACCGGCGAAGCCGGTCGTTCGCGAAGCGAACTCAATAGACAACATCTGTACGTATGAGAAATGCACACAACTCCATGGAAACTGTAACCCTAACGAATCTTTTTTCGCGGTATATCCGGTTTACATCCGGGTACTCGTCGTATTAGGGGGTCATTTTGAATATTGCATCTCGGAAATCAACATCTGGTTTTCTTCTAGAGACTATTTTTTGCACTTCGTGACTGAATAAAATCCCCTTCAAAAATATAAAAACCACCAATAAAGTTGGAACGAAAAATATATTGTTACTGAGAAAACAACAGACCCCGTCCGGAAATAAGGGCGTCGTCTGCTCGTTGATTGACAGCTGTCAGGCAAAGTAACCTCGTCATTGAGATTTGGACTTGAAGTCCAAAAAAGGTCAGTTTAGGCCATTGTATATATCAGTGTTGGCGTTGTAAATTCCTGTAGATTATATCCGTATTTTTTTAAACTCTAAATAGATTTTTCTGTTGGACAATATTCATAAATATCTCCCCCGTTTTGCGGTAGCGATAATGCACGTCACCGGTATTGAGAATTTCAGCTTTTATGAATAGCCGTGTTTCAGGCATAGATACGCCAGAAATCTATATATATATAAACTACCGACATAGTATTCAATATCTCCCAGAAAGTAATTCTATGACACAAACACCTCTTTTTCATAACAAACTACAACCAAATCGGTCTCTAAAAAGTTTACACTTGAAAGTTTTCTTTTGACTGGTATGGTTATAGTTGAGGGGAGGTAACTTTTATCAACCAGTGTTAAATTATTAACATAGCCTTATTAAAATACTCTTCAATTCAAGTCATTTGGCATCGGTAAAACCTGAAATGTATACCATGACCTGCTTCTTTCATCTAGTGATAGTGTCTGTTTGGTTCCAGATCACGGGGGCTGAACAAAGAATGTAAAATGTGATCGTATGGCAAATAAATGCCCAGTGGTAGGCCTATGTCCAGGGCTTAAATTTTTTTTTTAAAATGCTATTAACTCAATGAATAAGGTTAGAAAATAATATTGAGCTCTCCGTAGAGTATTTGAATTTGTTTTTTTTACATATATATATTGAAGCTACAAAAAAAAAGAGAGAAAAAAAATCTTACAATATGGATGAACACAGTTATTCCAAATCAAATGGGGAGAAGAATCACATACAATGATTACAAGGAGAGAAATTTGTTCCATCCACTCTGCACTATTGGAAAAGGAACACAATTATGCCAAAGTTTCTACATCAGAAAGTGTGAACGCAACAGCTGCTTGCACTTTTGTGCAACAATCCAGCTAAGTTTTAGATGTTCCAGGAGATGAAAATTGTTTTTTTTTCACTGTATTAGCTCAGCTCTCCATGGTGATATTTCACGGCATAGGTACTGTAGATTTGTTTTTGACAACTGGTGGGACTCACAAAAAGATGTGTTGCTTCATCATGATAAACATTCCCAATCCCAACAAGGTTACAGGAAGAACATGGTGCTAGGTGATGGGTGGACAACAGCTTGTGAAATACATGCTGCAACTATTTGTGTATGGCTAAAAGGGACAAAATCCAACCCGAACACCCACCTTCCTGAAGCCTGCATCAGTGTACATGAATATTCTGCTGATAAACCAAAAACAGAGACCATAAATCTTTTATTGGACAGTTGTCACTTCATAATTTTCAAAGGAATCATATTGGTCAATGATTAATTTCTGACAAATAATAAAAATTATTTTTGTCAGTCTAGATGCCCATTACTTAACTCTACTCTTATACCAGTGCAGAAAAACCTTAAGTCCTGAGCTCCCTCTTCATCAGTGATTATTAGACTCCACCAAGCACCAACTTTCTATATTCATCATATTTGAATATATTTGAAATTATCTGATCTATTACAGCTAGCCACATAGAATACTGAACCTTGACAGGGGATATTTAACAGGAATGTAATTTAATACATTCAGTGCCATATATTGTAAAATGAATAGTACAACTGTGGGCATTTTCTAGAATTTTCATTCATCATATTGGTTGGGCTTTATTTTGTCCAGCTCTTGTGTTTTGTCAATATCCAGTTGAATATAGATCTCACCTAAATTAATACTTGCGATTATGTAGCAGAAATCATAGAAGAAGTTATTCTCCCCCAGTCCATATCATAGTTTCCACATCATAGTTTCAAAAACTATGATGTGAAAGTCATAAATATGAGAATTGTATATAATAAATATAATAATATATATTTAAATATAATAAATAAATCATAATATATAATCAAAAAGAAAATTTTATTTTGTATTTTATTATAATATATAATATATTTCATGTATTTAATAAATATAATATTTGAATAATATTCATTATGTGATGAAACTTCACATCATAGTTTCCACATGAATGAATGGTATTAAGGCCTATCACAACTTTCCCACACCACTTATTTGTCTGCTTATTGGCTTATAGTTGGACAAGTAAAGCAGAGGCTAATGCAGTTGGTCAGAAAAATTGATTGAAATAATTATTATTAGGCCTGATTGACTGATACTTAAATGGAGACTAGGTGGGGGTCGCCCTAGCCCAAAAACTTCTGGCTCGTGGTTCTGAGGGTCGTGGCCATCACTATATTTTACCAAACACAGTCGAGTTTTCCCGGCTATAGAAATTTCACGGTTTATATCCAGGGTTGACTACAAATCCCTGGAATTAGGCTGGAATCCCAGGAATTATGATGGAAACCCATGGATAATGTCCATGATCACAATATTCTGGACAGCATGGACAATCCATAGACGATCTCCATGAAATCCATGGATGATGTCCATGGACACTATGGTTCATGATGTCAATGGAAACCATGGCATATGGAGAATTCAGCATGGAAATTGGACTTAGAAAAATTTTGTTAAAAAACAGGCTGGAAAAACCATGGACATTGTGGACTTAGACAATTTTTCACAGAAATAAGTGTGGAAAATGCAAGTTGCACTATTTCTTGTGTTCTGAAATGGGCAGTAACTTTATCAATCTTGGTAACCAAGATGATACTTGTATATCGGAAAAAATACCATCTAGTAGTAATGCTGTGAGAAATATGTGTGACCTGTCTTGTCGTTATTTTCTGAGATCTCATACAACAAGCCAATGACAATTCGACTTCTTTAATTTGACATTGATTGGCATTTGGTTCACTTTGAACTTTTTGGAGAAGAACGTTTACCACAGGCACAATCTATGTCTGAATATGATATCTTATTCACATATGCTTCCTAACCACACTATATTGTTGCACAATTCTAATTGCAATTACAAGGGACTTATAATTTCATTTCAGCAGTGACTTGCATAATCTTTTTCACTACTTGTACCAATTTTAGTAATCTCGGACAGGGGTATGTTAATTTGACACACTGCTCAAATTTTAAAGCAAAATTTCAAATACGAGTCATCTTCAACCCTGCCTATATGGTTCATACATGTACAATTTAGTTATATACAAATTGGTTACAATATTTTTCATCACCAGAATGACCACATTATTAAAAACCACATTACCAGGTTTTACTACACTCCACATAATGTAGAATGTTGCAGTCGTAATGATTTGGAATATAAAAGACTTAGATCGCACAGTAGTTAGTATTCTAGTCTAAGAGTTTGTCTGGAAACTTATTCACTACACTCAATAATAAGCAGGTAGTACACAATGTTCTGTTATCAATGTAATGTTCTGAGACATTCACAACTTAATCTGTAAGTGATTCAGAAGGGCTTCTGCACATTTCTGCAACTGAAGGTCTGCTGCAAAGACTTCTGCCCATATTGCAGAGCTTTGATAATTGTATATACTCTGTGGAATTCCTGATACTTTAATATGGTGTCTTTCAGTATTACATTAATAAGCTGACAATGAATATATTCAAGGGTAGTAATATTTACATCCACAAAAATGCTGACAATGAATATATTCAAGGGTAGTAACATTTACATCCACAAAAATGGCATTGAAAAAACCCCCAACTATTATCTTGACAATTTAACACCAATAAATTAAACTAGAATGTGGCCTAACATATTGATCCATATAATCATAGCAATTAGTCATTTCATGCAGATGTTTAATATTCAAAATGATTATTCTATGTCTCATGATGGGATCTAGTGCCTGCATATATGGAGTCAGAAATCCAGATATATTCGGTTACATGAACCAGTTGTCAAAACGAGTTGATCTGCAGCAATACTGCAGGAAACATGGAAACCCTGGACATGGAATCCCTGGACAGTGTCCATCCTCGTCCATCAAACCCTGGACAGTGTCCATCCTCGTCTGTGAAAACGCTGGACAATTTGTCCCTCCTTGTCCATGGACACCCTGGATAATGTGTCCATCCTCGTTCATGGAAACCCTGGACTACGATATCCTGCCTTTCTCAAAACAAATTTTCATACCCTGGATTTAGAGCATGGAAACACGCTGGAAAACTGTCTGAATACTCCAGGGTGTTTATAGGGTCATTTTTTTCCATGGAAACCCTGGAATTTCTATAGCCGGGTAAGGGTCGCCCGTGTCTCTCTCCCACAATGGTGTCCCATCTTACAAGCATAAGATAACAAACAGCATTGTGGGAACATAGCACCATGTGATTTTATCTTGTAGCACCAGTAAAAATATAATCATCGAGTTAAGGAGTGGATTAACAGATAAACAATAACAACAACAAAAGTCCAATATATTATGGGTATAGTTGCACATATCCTGCGCTCACTTTTAGGCTTTGCCTACTACATATTATCTTGATTTAACAGAGATTACTACAGTCTAGTAAGGGGATGGACGGTTAGGTCACCTGACAAGCTGGGTTGGGTGTAAAATTAGGATTTTGAAGGGGGAAAAGTCGGAAAAACGGACAGGAAAGGCCGTTACGGTCCATGTGGGCCCATAGTGGGCCTGTGGGATCGTGGAGAGCGTCATCTTGAGGCTCGTTGCATGTAGAGGACGCTTGGGGTGGTTGGATGGGAAGTGACGTCATGATGCGTATGCGTAGTCGAGGAGTAGTAGCGAAATTTGGCATTTTGGAAGTGCGTGAAGGTGTGTTTGGGCGACTGAAGGGTTATATCTCATCAACATAAGGCGTGTAAGGTCTCATATTAACCCTACCTGGCCTGGGCTTTTTAGGACCTGTCGTGGCCTTGGGGGGGGGGGGGCTAAATGGCCTCCCCTAATTATTTTTTTTACCCCTTGAGCTAGGGAGCTGAAACTTAGCACACTATACCCCTGGGTCAAACTCTACCAGAAAATGTAAAAACTCCAAGATGGCCGCTTTGATGACGTCACACTGACGTAATTTTCCAAAACGACATTTTTTGGTCGATTTTTCGGTCAGATTTTTCGAATTTTTTATTTATTCAATTTCTCCGCAAAAATAGCACGATAAATTAGTAAATATTAATGTGATGTGAAATAAAATAGTTTTTGTCCACTTTTCAGCGCAGAAAAGCAGAAATTTTGAAGAAATATGACAAATACATCACTTTTCTGGGACCCCACATGGTCGCCATCTTGAATTTACCCATGATCCTCTCCTCGTGGGGTCATGCAAATGGGCTCAAAATGACCCCAATATGATAAACTATAAAGTCACGGAGCTTCAGCTCTCTATTTTCTGTTGTTACGGAGATAGCGCAGAAAGTTTGGTAGGGGGGCCATTTCGTCTCCCCCTCCCCAGGCCAGGTAGGGTTAAAGCTCTCTTGGTGGAGACCACGACTAAATGGATGTCATCTGTGACGTCATTGGCGACATCATCAGTAACAGTAGTATTGAAATCAGGTATGTTGGGGGAGAGTGAGGTGTATTTGAGAGATTGAGGGGCCATTCTTGGTCCTGATAGGCCATGAGGAGTGTCAACCACGACTTGAGGTATGTCCACATCATCTGGGATGTCAGTAGGAATAGTAACGAAACAGGGGACAGTTCGTCATATGAGGATCTTCAAACGGTCCCGTACCAATCTCCGATGTTGTTGTCCAATTAGAAGCAGCCCTTCGAGAAACGTCCCTTGTGTTGCGTCAGTCTTCAGGAGTGTTCGCTCTTGCCCGTTAGTGATTGACTGAACAGGGTTTTAACGGCGTATTGTCCGTTAGAAGCATTGTTGACCGCATCTGTGGGCGATAGCCCAATATTCTCTTCCAGGTGACGCTTGGTATTCATGGTGCCTCAGTACAGTGCGCGGGATCAGTGGGTAGACTCTCAGTGTTGGGGGTCTGTTCCAGTATCTGTATCGTCTTCACACCCATGCAAAGCATTCTGGTGCCTCATCAATTCTTAGTGTCCAGAGCACCCAGATCAAGTATGAACCATGTTGAAGAAGTGAACACCGACTGTGAGCGTCTTTTGGATTGATGGCCGATGAATTGACAGTGGAATTTTAAGACTCGACCACAATGCTAGCATTCATAGCTGGGTGCCTTATGGATTGACCGTTGATGTCGCCGTAAATTATCCTTACGATTAATTGAATTCCTGCAAATCGAACCTGTATACTCGCGCCAACAGGGCCTTGTATACTCGCGCCAACAGGGCCTCGACTAATAGTGTCGTGGATGGGGTCTATCGCCACGGCTTCCTCAACCTTCAAGAGTACATGTGCATGGAGTAAAACTTGGTGAGATCTCAACTGAATGTGTAGTCTCAAGTGGTGTCCACAATCCCCACAGTGATGCCTGGATGCTTCATGGAGAGACCGTTCATGGCGATGTAAACTGCCCAGGCGATTGGGTAGTAGCGTCGTGGATGGTAGATTCATGTATAAGCGTGTAAATGGTTTCGAGCAGATGGTACATGTGAAAATCGTGGCGTGAGTGGTTGAAAGAATGTTTACTAAAAGAATTTAGCAGAATCGGTTCGATCTGGTTCAAAATTGCCTAAACCAGTCGAAGCTAGTTCGAGTTGTACTCGTCTTTCTATGGGAACTTCCCTTCCAGACAAACGGTCACTTCAAGCTGATGTGGACTGGTGCGACCATGATGTCGTTTATACACCTTTGTACATATGTCGATGCTTGATCGTTATGACCAGCGGTGTCAGTATAACGGCCAGTGCTGGATTTGAAGTACTGTACTGAGACACCATGGAGACCAATTACCCCCATCCATGAGTCACGGTCCTGTTGGAGAATATACATTGTAATATATCCAATCTATGATTGTCATCTGAAAGTTCTCTCCCTTAGACCATACTGCATGTTATAAAGATATGACATCACTTGATGTATATGCGCATGTGCACTCTGAGAATAAACGTCTTCCGGTTGTTCACAAATGGCGTGTTGATCCATATTATTACATGGTGTCTAGAACTGGGATCTTACGAGCCGGATCCGTCATCATCCGACCAAAATGGAAGGAGTTTTTCGTCAGCCAAATCCTTTACGTCTAGAGGGTAACCTCTCAGAAAATTGGAAACTTTTTGAGCAAGTTTTTGACAACTATTTAGTGGCAAGTGAACTTGACAAAAAAGATGACCCCGTAAAGTGCGCCGTGCTCCTTCAGTGTATTGGAGAGGACTGTATTCCGATATACAACAGCTTTACTTTCGCAAACCCAGACGATAGAGTAAAGATCAACATTCTGAAACAGAAATTCAAGGATCATTGTCAACCGAGGAAGAACGTCACATATGACAGACACATGTTCTTTACAAGGCGGCAGGGACAGTGTGAGTCGATTGATAACTTTGTAACCGATCTGAAAAATAAGGCGAAGCAATGTGAGCTTGCTGATCTAACAAATAGTCTTGTTAGAGATCAGATCGTATGTGGTGTTCTTGAAAACAATGTCCGGCTACGTATGCTACGGGAACCAGACCTATCCATGGAAAAGGCCATTGATCTGTGCAGAGCTGCAGAACTAAACGAATCACAATTGAAAACACTCACGACAAAGTAACGGTAAAAAACACAAAGTAACGCAGAAATTAATGCACTAAGCTACAACAAACGCCGCTTCAAGCCCTCCAATAATTCTGGTTCCAATCACAATAAACTGTCCGCACCTCCCTATCAGAAGTACACACCTAGTCATTTAAAACCTGGTTCATGTGGTAACTGTGGTCGTGTACATGGAAAGGACAAATGTCCAGCATATGGTACAATATGTGGGTACTGCAAAAAACCAAACCATGATCAACAAGTTTGTCGCAAAAGAAAACGTGACGAAAGTGGCCGCAAACGTTATGGTCAACGCAACGGCAACCATTATTATAACAACCCCCCACCCCCCAGACGAGTACATACACTTATGGAAGACCCAAATGAAATTGAAGATCTACAGACAGATTTCAGTGATATGTTTATTGGTTCAATTGAAACCAAAAGTGCTCAACCGCATGATTGGACAGTCACTGTACTTTCAAATGGAAACCCTTGACATTGAAGATTGACACTGGTGCCCAAACAAATGTACTAAATTTGGCACACTACCATAATATCTTCAATACTCCGCTCAGAAAAAGCACCACGCGTCTTGTTTCATACTCTGGACATACAGACATTGGGAGAATGTGTTCTAAATCTGGAACATAATGGAAGAATATTTCCAGTACCGTTCGCGGTAGCTCAGACCGACTCATCATCCGTCATTGGGCTTCAGTCCAGCGTGGATCTCAATTTAGTCAGGAAACTGTGCTCCATTGACAAGCCTCCAGCTGGTAACACAGACAGTAGTGACATTTTGTCCCATTATCCAGATCTGTTCACTGGTCTAGGAAAATTACCAATGGAATACCATATCGAAATAGATCCAAGTGTACCTCCTGTTATCTCGCCCCCTCGTAGAATTCCTGTTGCTCTGAAAGCACGCGTAAAAGCTGAATTACAGCGTATGGAACGGGAGGGTGTCATTGAAAAGGTCGAAGATCACACCCCATGGGTCAGCAACATGGTTACTGTCGTCAAGGCGAACAAGATTCGCATATGCTTTGATTCACGTAATCTAAATCAAGCTATAAAGCGAGAGCATCACCCCATGCGTACTGTTGAGGAAGTTGCAGCCGATATGCCAAATGCAAAATTCTTCAGTCTTCTTGACGCTGCCAGTGGCTTCTGGCAGATACCGTTAGACAACGAGTCGAGCGATTTATGCACTTTCTCGAGCCCATATGGACGGTACAGGTATTCCCGCCTTCCGTTCGGTATAAAGTCAGCTCCAGAAATTTCCAGAACGCTATGCAACAAGCTTTTGGTGATATAGAAGGCTGTGAGGTCATCATGGACGATCTGCTCATATGGGGAGAAACCCTTGCTCGACACAATGCCCGTGTCAAATCTGTCTTGCACCGGTGTCGAGACAGAAACATCAAACTTAATCCAGCAAAATGCAAGATCGGTTTGACAGAAATCAAGTATGTAGGTCATACTCTGTCCAGTGCAGGCCTGAAAGTCGATCCTGAAAAAGTGAAAGCTGTCCAGGAAATTCCCACCCCAGATGACAAACCTGGTATACAGAGATTCCTGGGAATGTTAACTTATTTGTCAAAGTTCATTCCAAACTACTCAGAGATATCAGCACCCCTCCGTGAATTACTCGAGAAAGAGAATGAGTGGTTCTGGGATGCCCATCAACAGACAAGCTTCAATGAGTTGAAACGACTTGCCTCCACTACTCCAGTACTCAAGTACTACGACGTAGAAAAAGAGACTACTCTCTCCGTAGATGCAAGCTCAAAAGGCCTAGGAGCTACAATCTTACAAGATGATCAACCCGTAGCATATGCGTCGAAGTCAATGACGAAAACACAACAACGTTACGCTCAAATAGAGAAAGAAATGTTGAGTATTTTGCATGGGTGCAACGCTTTCACCAGTATGTGTACGGAAAACCGATAACTGTGGAAACGGACCATAAGCCTCTAGTTTCCATTTTTAAGAAACCACTACTACAAGCTCCAGCACGTCTACAAACGATGCTTCTCAAACTTCAAAAGTATGACTTGCGTGTCATTTACAAGCCCGGTAAACAGCTTCTTATAGCAGACACACTCAGCCGAGCATATCAGCCTGAAGAGTTCATCGAAACTGACGTCGAGAAAGACCTAGAAGTCTGCATTGTCCTGTCAGCGTCTCCCATCAAACTGCAACAGATTGAAGAGGAAACCAATGGTGATAAGAGTCTCCAAACGCTGAAAACACCCATACTGCAGGGATGGCCTGAAACTCAGTCAGAAATACCAACATGCATCTTACCTTACTGGAATCATCGTGACGAACTTTCAGTTTATGGTGGAATTATCTTCAAAGGCCAGAAGATTGTTATACCTACCTCACTCCGTCCATCTATGATCATCGGGCAATCCATAAGGCACCCGTTACTTGACCTAACCGCCCATCCTCTGACCGGCCTCGACGAGCGCTTCAATGACACCCTTCCCGATCCCGTTGACCTAATATGGCCCCACCTAGGCCCGTTTCTTTTAGGTGTAAATCCGTGTTTCCGCTTAAGGTTCCAGGAAAAATCCAATTTTTACATCCAACCATCACGTGACGTCTCCTCTCCACGTTGACATAGCAACCCAAGGGCCAATGGGCCAAGGGCTGTGACGTCATCCACAGCCATATTTCCCCTCCCCGATTTACGCCTCCTTTATATACTACACTTACATTTTTCACAGAGATTTAGTATGTCAGTTATCTCTTTTTTTTTATTTCGCTCAAAATATGTATACCCCATACCATGAAATTTGACAGTGGTGCAGGAATTAAGCCTCCCTGACCAAAGGCAAAGTTTGTTTGAAACTAGACTGTGTGCTGACTATGTAACCCA
>JAVTVY010025759.1:0-11436 GCA_036873755.1 Hanleya hanleyi
ACGAGTTACGCAGTATGACCGTTCGGACTTTGACAGGACTCGACTGCCGTAGGCCACTACTCATTCCTCCCCGTTGATTCTTTGAGAGCACAGCCCCGATTCCGAAGTTACTGGCGTCGGTATCGATGATGAAGGCCTCCTTCCAGTCTGTCATGGCCAAAACCGGTGACGTCGTCAGTTTCTGTTTGAGAGTATCGAAAGCGTTTTGGGCCACTTCGTCCCACACGAAGATCTTCTTCTTCTCAGTAAGCTGATGTAATGGGGCGGCGATGGTAGCAAAGTCCGGTAGTAACTACAGAGGCCCAGGAAGCTGCGGACTTCTGTCTGTGTCACGGGGACCGGCCATTCTTGAACAGATCGAATCTTGTCAGGGTCCGTCCGGACTCCTTTCTCAGAGACGATGTGTCCTAGGTACAACGCCTCCCGAGTACCTATGGTACACTTAGATGGTTTTAGCTTTAGACCGTGCTGCTGTAGCCTGACGAAGACGTCTTCCAATCTTTGCATCATCTGTTCAAACGTGTGACCGAAGATGATCACGTCGTCTAGGTAAATTAGGCAGGTCTCATAGTTGAACCCGGCTAGGACGGCTTCCATCAGACGCTCGAATGTCCCTGGAGCATTACACAGTCCAAAGGGCATAACCTGGAATTGGTATAGCCCCTTCCTCGTAGCGAATGCGGTCTTGCTCTTATCCTCGGGTGCAATACCAACCAACCTACCAACCAGCCAACCAGCCATGAGATCCAAAGTGCTCCACCAACTGGACCCGGACATATGGTCTAGCAGATCATTTATCCGTGGCAGAGGGTAGGCGTCCTTCTCCGTGACTTGATTCAAGGCCCTATAGTCCACGCAGAATCGCATCTTCCCGTCCTTCTTTCGTACCAATACCACAGGCGCAGACCATGGACCTGTGGCTGGCTCTATCACTCCCCTTTGCAGCATCTGGTCCACCTGGTTGTCTATTTCCTGTCTGGCGTGTATTGGGGGCCGTCGAGTTGGTATGCGGATTGGAGGCGCATTACCCGTCTTGATGTGATGTTCAACCAGGCTGGTGTGCCCCATATCGCTGTCATCCTTCGCAAATAGGGTTGAGTACTTCGTGACTAATTCTTCCACTGTAAAGGCCTGTGGGTTCGTCAACCTGTTGCTGGACTCCTTAACCAGTCCTTTCAGATGTTCTGGGCATCCTGCTGATGGTATCTTCTTTGGTACCCTTGTCTGTTTGGAATATGTTCCCGCAGTGCTCGTTCTAGACATGACCTCAGCTGCATCTATTCTCGAGATGTTGCCACATAATGTGCCAGCCTTTATTACTGCAGGTTCACTAGATAGATTAAGAAATCTCACAGGCACATCTCCGTCAGAATTCACCTGGGACAGCGTCCTCGCCATGATCGCCCCTGTCCGTTGTGTAAATTCCGGTTCGTTCTCTGTCATGCCGACTTCCCCTCCTAGTGCTCCTTGGGCCTTGACAGCAGTGATCATCTGGGTACCTGGGGGTATGGTAAAGGTTTCCGTAACAGACACCCGATGACAACCCGGAAATCCCACTACCTCACATTGAATGAATCTTCCCCCGATCCTTAGGCGGTGACTTACGGCGTCGATCACGCAGTGGTGTTTCGTTAAAAAGTCGTACCCCAATAAGGCATCAACCGTGAGGGTTCCAACCACCATCTTCTGCTTACGCATTACCCCTCCAATCGTTAGCTTGGATTCACCCTCGCCTTCGAGGTCCATGTCCGTTCCATCAGCCATACGAAGGCAGGGGAAGGAAGGTTCACTCAGTGGTGGCTTCCTGCCGGGTTCCAGTTGATCGTAGACATCCTTGTTAAGAATGCAGACAGAGGCTCCTGTATCCACGCAGCATGACATCATGGTTGGTCCAATACGTACCGGAAGATAAAGTCCAGCCTCCCCTGGGGAATTTGCCTTCTGTACCGCCGAAGGGCCTTTGGGATTATAAGGTGGTTTTTGTAGCCGCGGGCAGGACCGTTTAAAATAGTCCTCGCCGCCGCACTCCCAGCAACACCTTGGTCCTTCCCCGGTCTCGCGCTGTCGTTGATACGGCCTTCCTGGTCGTCGTGGTTGTAGAGATGGGGGCTTAACTTTGGTGATCTGGTCTACCAACTCCTTGAACTCCCGTCTCAGTTTTGCCATCTCCGGGGAGAATTCGTCTTCTCCGATACTAACCTTCTCTTCCTCTCCCTTCCCGGTACTTTTTGCCGTATCAGTGCTCCTCCGTCGCTGTGCTGCCCGGTACGCTTCTACTTCTACCGCTGTATGTACCGCAGCATCCAGTGACTTGGGATGAGACTGCCAAACTTGGAACCTTAGGTCATCACCCACTGCCTCTAAGAACTGGTCCTTAGCCAACGTATCTTGGACGTCATCACCAGCGTCGGGGTAGGCGAGCTGAACGAGGCGGGTAATGCTGGAGCCGAGCTCGGGCAGTCCTTCATCTTTTTGTCGAAACCTTGCCTTCAGTTGTGATTTGTACAAATCCGTCTGGTTGGGGGGTGCGAACCGGCGTTCTAGAGCGGATACCAGACTTGCATACTCGACCTCTCCTGGTTTGGACTTCAATGCCGCGAGGACCTGCTGGGCCGCTCCCCGTAATGATACGGCTAAGTACTGTCCTCTCTCTGTATCTCCCCATCGATTCAAAGCAGCACAATGGTTAAAGTGTACGAGGTAGTCTCTCCATGGGCCGGAACCATCGAACGTAGACACTTTCACCAGAGCTTTCGACGATTTTTCTCTTGCCACGGTTTCCATGGGAGCTGGTGGTTTCCCGTCTGCGCATCTTAACGCTGGATTTGGCCCATCTCCCTCCTGTTTCGGTTCCTGGTGATCCGTCGTCCTACCAGCGGAACTTTCTTCGCCTTGTCCCATCTTCGGTGAGACCTGTTGTTGACCAAACAGACCAATGACTGTTTTCAGGCAATCCTGCATTTCCCTGGTTGCCGCGGCGAGGCCCTGGATAGTTTCGTCCATCTTCCCCATGCCACTCATCCAGGGGGACATTTCCTCCTCAGTAGGTGTCGAATTGGTTCGAGTTGCTTCTTGGCTTGGTTGATTCCTCCGAAGCCGGATACCAGTTGGGTTATCGTCTTCTTCTTCACCGTATGTGAGCCGACTTACTGGCGCCTGGGCTGTTAGTGAAGTATTGCCCGCAGGGGTGACTGGTGCCCATAGTCCGGTGTCTCCTCCGGTTTCGTCGTTGATCACCAAGGCTCGGCCTTCTGGTCTCATAGTCCTTTCCTCGTGGTCAGTCCCCACAGGAGTAGTCCAGAAATCGGATGACGGACCGTCTTCCCAACGTACCCGTGATCCTGCTGCCGTCGGAGACTGTTGTTCACCGAAATCGATTAAGGCCGCTGTATCCCCATCTCTGACCCTAGTAGTCAGGCCCGATTGGTCGGGTGTAGACTCCGCCTCCGGCCTTCCCCGGACAAGTTGTCTTTCATCTTCCTCATGTTGGAACCTTTTGTGTAACGTGTGCCGGGTCGGTCAATAAACGGGACGCAGCTGAGCTAGGTCTTGTTAAATGGTAGCGTACAAGCTGTCAGGCCGCTGTCCCTGCTGACACTAGTCCTTGCCAACTAGAGATTCACTTCGACCTGTCACCTTGTCTGGATCGAGAAAGTAGGAGAGCGTAGAGACAACCAAGGCAGATATAGGGTCAAATAATATGCAATTATATTCAATTAAATGTACAGGATGATCGCGATTCAAAGATGTAAATATGTACAGTGTTAATACAAAGTGCCGTGTAAAGGGCGGCCTGGCTGCTGGCCCTTTCCACACGGTAGGTAATCGTAGGGGCGGCCTGGCTGCTGGCCCCTCTCTGGCTATGGAATGTCGTTGGAGCGAGGCTATGGATATAGCGGCTCTCCTCCCTCCAAGGTGGGTATCCCTGGAAAGCGTCGTGGCTTCCCACCGTGGATACGATCGTCCTCCCCTTATAGGTGCGTATGGTTCCGGAGATCGCTTCGGTTGCCCACCGTGGATACGTGCGTCTTCACCTGGTTGGTACGTATTCCCTTCCCTAGGTCGCTTCGTCTTCCCACCGTGGATACGTCTGCTTCTCCTTGTAAGAGGTCCCCTCTACAGGTAGGTTCGTCTTCCCACCGTGGATGCGTCCGCTTCTCCTTGTATGAGGTCCCCTCTACAGGTAGGTTCGTCTTCCCACCGTGGACACGTCCCCTTCTCCTTGTATTCCACTCTACAGGTAGGTTCGTCTTCCCACCGTGGATGCGTCCGCTTCCCCACAGTTGTAACCTGTCTTGCGAGGATGCCTCCGTATCGTCTTCCCTCTAAAGTAAGCACCAGTGCCCTGTCACCCGTTTCACCGGCGAGAACGCTCTCAGGCAGCGTTATGCCTCTCCGCCGTGAACACTCCGGTGTCTGTGCAAGGTAACCTGGCTTGTGAGGGTGACTTCTTCCTCCAACCCTCAGGCACGGTAGATCGTGATTCCCTCTGTCTTCTGGTCCGTAGGTACCTCCCCTGTATCAGCAGCCCGGTTCCATGATCCCTGGAAAATCACCGGTCGTCCGAACGCAGCCCGCGTTTACCGGCAATACCGCTGCTATACGTATCCGAGGTCTGCTCCCGTCCAGCGCAAGGCTTGCCCGACCGTCCACCGATCACACCCTTGGTCTCCGAGTATATCCCCGTCTTACCGTACCAGTAGGTTGGATGATCCTTACCTTTCAGTCCTGGGTGAAGAAGTGAGGTTTTCGCTTGATGCAGTCACTTTTATACCCATCAGGCCAACGATCACATGTCGTCGTGTCGCCCGTATGACAAGCCACATTTTCCCGCAGCGCCATCTCTGCTGTCCAGTCAAAGATAACTCACTTCAATGTACAAGTTAGGAACGATAACTCCAATCGTTATCACCAAGCAGGCGTTGGGGAATTCCCGACTTCTAGTTTCACTTTCGTTACTGCAGATCATATCGCCGTAGATTGTTTACACCGTTTCTCTGTTCAACGGGAACATCATGCAGTAATCTCCGCTGATATCACAGACCAAGACTGGACACAAATACGGGACGGTAAGCTCATTCAGTTATACCCCCGTTGTATGTCCGTATTTTATGTTGAGCGTGGTGGCTTCATGTAGACCCCGATTTCCGTCACTTCCGGGTTAGCGTACACACTTCGCTTCAGACTTGCACTCCGGTCCGAGCTTGTGTTTAGTCTTGACATTCGGAACTCCCGAGCGGAAATCTACGAAGGGGACTGATTCTACGCTCGGGGGACGACAACATGAATTTCCTATGAATCTCCAGATGTGACGTGGCTCCGAAGCCCAATCACTCTCGCGGAAGCCTTAATCCCCGACAAGCAAATATTTCTCTGCGAGTCTCTGATTTACGTCAGATATTCTAAAAACTGTTTATTCTTTTCATTCGAAGCACGTTTCAATAGAAAACCATCAGTTTAAATGGTACACACGCCACGTATTGGCAAGATATAATTCCCGTGACGTCACTGACAGTTCCCTGACACCGAAACACACGTGACCACGCTCTAGTCCAATATGGCGTCAATGGCCTTCGAGGGACATCTCAAACCGGAGATCCCCGAGAAGTTGCGAATGTAGTCCTGATTTACCGTTTAGGGGATACCAATATTCGTTACACAAGTAACAAACTTCGGAATTGCAAGTTTGGGATTAGTGCTATCTACCGAAAAAGGTCATGACGAGGAAATCTATTTGTGGTCATCGCCTGAGTACTGGATGACCGGCTAAGGCTGTGCTGATTTTTTCCCTCGGCCAGTTTTAGACAAGAATATTGTCGCCGTTAGCGTCGTCCGTCGGTCTGTATGTCGTCTGTTCATATCACGATATATCTTGAAGAACCGTAGCAAGCCTCTCCAAATCCACACAACAGATGCAGCTAGTGGTGGGACTGAAAATGGCCGAACTCGACCTATATTTTTGCGGTCAACTCACATGTTTGAAATAGATGTTACTGCTACATGTATTAGCATGGATGATAGATCGCTTTTCCAAATTTATACCATGAAAGCTTCCACCAGATCTTCATTTGAGATGACTGAATTTGGCCCCTTTTATTTCAAAGCCAAAGTATATGATGAAAGTAGATCTATACATGTGGCGCAATTTTCTTGTTGATAGCAGAATAGCTCTTGGAGGATTTTAGCCAAGCTTTCCAAATTCCTATCACATATGCAGCTCGATATGTACGGGAAGCGGTGCACAATTAGTACCCATTATAATACCTATATGCTGTTGATATATTGTGTTGCCGAATTTCACATAGATATTTTTAATGAGAAATTCAAGCAACTCTATAAACAAAGAAACATCACACGAATGATATTTCTTGTAAGTAGTAGAACTAAAGAATGCTTTATGGCTTCCGACATTAATATATATACGATCAGTTTTCTTGAACGTAGATACTATCAATGAACTTAGACGGTCATTAAGGTCCTGGTCGTTATTTTTACAAGGTCAAATATGTGTCAGAGAATATTCAATGCCGTTAGCATACAAGCGTCTCTCGTAGGCTAATCTACGCTACAGATGCATGTGCACAGTGATCAAAATCTTTCAACACGGATTATTCTGTTCGCACAATATTTCTTGAAGCTTTAACGATATTTTTAATATTGATTAACACCAAGGTTACAAATGTGCTTTGATCACTACCATATTGAGTTTTTTTTATTTGACACTGACCTATTTAATTTGGCCAAAGTAAGTTCGTCTCTTCATATTGATATTGTCACAGTATTTCTTGACGCTTAACCAAGCTGTCCTAATACACAACATATACGACAACGATGAACCAGTTAAATATATATATTAAAAAATACTGATATACTGTTCAAGTTGAAATCATGACGAACGCAGTTTTAATGTTGTTAGCACAAATTCTGCGGAAAGATTATTGCCAACTCTTCCAGATTTACCCTGCATGATCAACTGTTTAGTAAACAGAACTAACATTATTAAGGATGACTGACCTAAGTTTATTCTTCTCACATAAGATAGGTCCACATTAATAGAGGATCTTACACGAGTGGCTATTTAATATGAAAGTAATGACACGAGTTGAGTAAGTTTTATATGTTGTGAACTTTAGTAAGCAACATATAAAACTTACTCAACGACTGTCGTAATTTTCATATCAAATTGCCACGAGTGTAAGATTCTCTTTATCACATAGCTATTTTTAAGTAAATTATAAACACAATAATTCAAAAGATTTCATTATCAAATCTACCTCAAAATTTTATTTCATTGTTTCGTTCTCGACAAAGAAAACGGCCCTGGTTCAGGCGCATCACAGCCTTACAAGTTGCTGTATACGCTAAGCCGATATAGTTCCAAAATGCTACAGAGCTTGAGTACCTCCCTTTTAAGGCTGTTCAGTTTAAAAGTATTTTAAAATATCATAGACCATTTCACAACAGAATGAAATAAGTGTAATTTGTTAATTGGTTGTTCTTCATACATTATTTATTTGGGGTCATGTCATGCCACGAGTCCTCAGCGAAGTGACGACGTGCTATGCCGAAACAATCATTTTGAATACGTAATCCGTTTGAAGTCTAATCATTCAGATCTATTGCAAGAAGTAAGCAATCATAGAGAAGAATCCATGCAGATATTGCAAAAAGAATGAACAAACGTTTACTGTCGAAATCTGACGGGATACGGTACTCAAAATGGCGGACTGGCTCGATTCGCCAACACAAATGACTGAAGTACGACCGGTACGTGAGTAGTTTATACAAAAGAGAGTGCAAACTCGACCACAATCCTCACATTGTAGTCCGAGCTTCCTATGATCCCTCACGCCAAACGACGGATAATTGCTGAGAGATTGTCTGGTTAGGAGAGTTATCTCCCACACAAAAACAAAACGCAAAATGGGATCGACCAAGTGGTCGCGCGACCTCATCCCAGTAAAAATTATTTAAAAAATATATTTGACCGTTCAACATCACTTAACTCACATATATTTATCATCGAATAATTTTCCTTCATTGTCAGCACAAATTGAACACTATCCGTTTCGTTCTTCGGATATTGCAGTATCAGCAACTTTACTTTCATTTCATTTGCTTCAATGAAATTAAAACAGACCCAGTTTTCCGTTTGGAATTATGTAGGAGTTAAAAGCGCTAAAACTTGTGAAGAACGTGACGGATCTTGTTAAATTTCGACTGTCAATGAAGGGAAGTTATTCATTAATAAATGTAAATGTAACACAAGTAAATATAATTAATGTGATGTAGTTCATGTAAGTGTTGTACAACGGCCGAATTTTTTTTTTTAAATAATTTTTACTGGGATGAGGAAGCGCGACCCGGTGGTGGCTCCCATTTTGCGTTTTTTGTATTGGAGAGAACTCTGATCCTAGCCAGACAATCTCTCAAAAATTATCCGTCGTCTGGCCTGAAGGATCATAGGAACTACTAACATTGATGCCTTTGTGCCTCATGGTCCGTTTATAGATTTCGTCAGGTGAAAACAACGAGATTCACTTGAACAAGACGATCACCCATTCACAATCGCCAACATTCCCTGCCCTATCTCACGATAATTGTTATCTCATTGATAATATTTTGAATGTAGCAATCTAATAACCTAACTAAAGAATTAAAATACATGCTCTTCAGCTCAACTGGTGATACACTGTCAGAAGAATTGAGTCAAATTGATCAGGTATTTTTGGGTACAGACGTGACAGACCCAAAGAAATTGGGTGAAATTCCATTTTGACCAAATATTTTGGGTCCTTTCAACTCAAGTATTTTGGGTACGTCATGTCTATACCTCATAATTCTGACAGTGTAGCTGAAGATAACTTGAAACAGTCGTTGCGAAATACATGTCAGATTATTAACCGTTGTGTGAGATATTCCGAGACAATACTGAAATTACTGGGCAGGGTCGACACAGCGGGTCCCACTGAAAGAGATCTCGGGGACATTTATGTATGGGCAAAAGACGAATTCGCCAACCTGCTTGCTGAGAATCGATACGGTAGCGAGTGGTGTTTACAGACCTCCAGTCTAATGGCACAGTGTTCAGCCCTACCCGCGTGGAAAGTCAGGACAGGGGCATTATAGTTGTTTACATACGTTCGGCAACAACAGTGATTATCGTCCTCAAAACAAAAAGATGAGTATCGAGTTAGCGTAGTAATACCCAGTCGTTCTTACACAAGGTCGTCCCGACTGGGTTGATCCTTATGCTTTAATCTCACAAGGAAATGATCAGTGTAACAGAATCGGTAGGTTATACCCACTACGCCACGACTCATCCCGATTTTAATTGTATGTCGGTATACATGTACATATGTTCACGCACTGATCGCGCTGTGGTGCGATAGCGGAACCGTTCAGACTAAGGGGTGATGACTCTGACCGTCATATGGAGTATCGATTTGTGCAGGAAATAAACACATATAATTCCAATCTCGAAGAGAAAGGTTTTATTTGTCAAACTTCGTGTTATCTATAGTTTAAATAAACAACTTCATCATGCTTACAATTACGAAAAAACATGTACCCTGTAACCTACGGTTATAATACTAAATCAGACTTAAATTGGTCAATCTCAACGAGATTAGAAATTATACACACACCACCGCCAGTTTATTTGGTTATTATATCATAAGTAGTTGTGTAAGCGTAAAATGAGGCCTACTGACCCCGGAAATTTGCATATTTTGTGGAGGTCACGTGGAGGTAGCCAATCAGAAGCGCGTATTGTGTCACATGGGGTGTGGTGGATGGGTGGGTGGTGGGTTTAAGATGGCGGCCGGTGTGAGTGAGTGCAAGTGTGGTGGATGGGTGGGTGGTGGGTTTAAGATGGCGGCTGTGGTGGATGGGTGGGTGGTGGGTTTAAGATGGCGGCCGGTGTGAGTGAGTGCAAGATGGTGGTGGATGGGTGGGTGGTGGGTTTAAGATGGCGGCCGGTGTGAGTGAGTGCAAGTGTGGTGGATGGGTGGGTGGTGGGTTTAAGATGGCGGCCGGTGTGAGTGAGTGCAAGTGTGGTGGATGGGTGGGTGGTGGGTTTAAGATGGCGGCCGGTGTGAGTGAGTGCAAGTGTGGTGGATGGGTGTGTGGTGGGTTTAAGATGGCGGCTGTGAAAGATGTATTCATCCGCGGTCATGTCTGGCGGTGATTCGGTCGCGGGAAAAACCTTCCGCGGAGAAAAAGTAGTCCCTAGATAAAATGGTCCGATGGGGTCGAGTGAGGTATCAAAGTGAAGCTTAGGGGACGGGGCATCTAATGGGCTGGGGGTGGGGTTGACATATCGGCCTTCTGCGCATGCGCGGTGGCCGAGGTGTATGAAAATAGCCTGCGCGGAGTATTATACAATCGGATAGCTGTTGTCGTGAAAAAAACAACAAGTTTAGTAATGTTTATATAGTTTATTACCCCAATGTTACATCATACCCAGGCTGGGGGGAACCGCCCTGGGTATGTTTAGTATGTTCACAGCAAAACAAATTGAAATATCAAACACCATGTTTTATTATTTAACACATTGTCACATTAGGTCAAGTGTTTACTGAGCTCAAGTCAGCGAGCAGCATGTAGACATAGTGTGTGTGTGTACAGCATCATATTCATCAGTGCACGGGTGACGCATTCAACCGATGGGGGTGATCGGTCAGCTTGGTCAGGAAAAACGTGACATTGGTTACCCTCTCTACCACCCATTGAATGTTGGGGCGTTGACGATGCGCCCATCTCAAGGGTTCCACGGTGTCCAGTATCTCCAGTATCGTCTCTAGTGACCCCCGGTTAATGATGGTGACCGGCTGGTCAAACACATGGTTGTTGGCACTGGGATAATAATACTGTAACTGGTCCGTCTTTTTGTGACGTAAAATGTACCCGAAAGCGACATTCAATGTAAAGGCCGTAGTTTGATCATTGAAGATGGCTTCCACGTAGCTGCGTAGACAGGTGCGGATGGTCAGTGGGAAATTGTAGATATCTTGAGGGTGGAAACAGTACCGTGTCATGGACCAATGGCGCCGATCGATGTCACTGATTGGATGGTTGTCCTGTAAGAGACCGCTAGGAACATTTATGGGCTCCACCAGAAAATGTTCGATGTTGTCAGGACTCGAAACCGTAACGCTGGGGTCCGGCTGGATATTCAGGCTCTTCTCAACTGTGGGTATAGGCGGGCTCTCCTTCATCGCATCACCAGTGGCGTTCGTCTCCCCGGGCTTATCTTCCCTGGATCTCACCTTCCGTGGCTCCTCTTCAGTAGGAAGTTGTCGTTCATGCTCATGGGCATGAATCAACCGTTGGTGTCGCAGCAACTGACTGCGTCGTTTGAAGAGTTGATCACAATCCTCGCATGGACGCTTGGATGGCCCATGAATTGTACGTTCGTGGCGCAGTAAAGCATCT
>JAVTVY010025760.1:0-11472 GCA_036873755.1 Hanleya hanleyi
ATACATTCTCTTAATAGCTTTGTACATTAACCCATTGATCCCATTATCCAACAACTTGAAATACAGTAAGTTCCTATTCACCAAATCAAACGCCTTTTGTGAATCGATAAAACAGGCAAAAATTTGTTTCCCGGAAGTAATAAGGTTATTAACAATACTATTCAAAGAAAATATATGATCTGTACAAGATCTTCCAGAGCGGAAACCGTTTCGCTCTTCAGCGAATAAATTATTTCGCTCACCAAACGTTGTAAGCCTAGCGTTAAGAATACTACTATACACCTTATACACACAAGATAAGATACTTATACCGCGATAATTATGCTGCACTCTGGGGTCAGCGTTCTTATCTTTCGGAATTGGGAAAATCAGGGCTTGAGCCATGCACTCGGCAACATATCATTGAAATAACACAGATTATAAAATACGTGTAACACGTTCTTCACGGAATCAAACTTTAACACTTCATTTGGTATCCCTTCCACTCCTGCTGTTTTATAATTTTTTGTTCTATCCACAGCCCTATCCACTTCCTGTCTTCCAATAACTCTATTTAATTCCGTATCTGATAGCATGGTGCCTTCCATGTTTTCTAACTCAATTAATTTTCGTGAATAAAATTCTTCATCAAATAATAAGTTCGATACTTCATTGGAATGTTTGTCCTATCATAGACATAATGCTTCAAACCATTCAGTGATCAGTTTAGCTGGTTTTAATTTTACTCTAATTGTTCATCTGAAATTTGATATCTTTTACCTGATTCGAAATAAATGAAACTGATTCAGAATTGGTTTGCCCTTTATTCGGTATTTTGAACTGGTCATAGCTGACATATTTTCATATTTTGCCAAATTATACATTATTCTAAGCATAATAACACTTTCTTTGAACAGTGGGAAAATATAGTACATATGTATAAAATTATGCCAGCTATCACCAGTTCAAAATATCGCCCTGGGTTAATAGGGCGAAGTTAATTAAAACGAACGACAGCTGGTCAGTCACAGACAGGCTCTTCTTTGTTCTTTCTTGGGGTACCTATAGCGGAGACCCGCGCAAATACTTATTGTGCAAATTTTGGATTGAACAAAGGCGTTGTACCACTTAGAGCATCCAGTAGTCACCAAGTAAAGGTGAAGCAATATTTTATTTCAACAATAGACAGTGTCGATGAGCGCATGGCAGGTATAGATATACGCAATCACAGAAATACCACGATTCCAATGAATTAAAACTCAAGGGTACAGGTACATTCGAGAAAGAGTTCTTTGACTTGCATCAGATTGTTCCTCTTCTCAGCTAAGAGAATAAACGAGTAAAGAATTCCTTTGTTACTGAATTGTATCAGTTAAATGCAAAAGATAAGTCATGTGAAAGATACCATTCCCATTCACTTTGTATAATGAGCATTATAATCTCAAAGAAAAATGGGAAACGGGTACATATGACCGGATATTACACTGAATGTTAAATAATAACATGGCACGTGAGCTTTGTATCCATAATGGTATCCGAACTCTTCTTCCAGAATGCAGATAAAAGACATATAATATTCCCAGTGCTGATGATAGTGATCAGAATCGTATAGTCAGTCATCAAATTGAATCACCTTCTGTCGTGACTGTCGCATACAAAAACGCGTAGAATTTTAAGGGGAGGCGGAAGCTCAGAATTATTGGAAAGATAATAGCTTCAAGACCGACCATTTTAGATATCCTCATACTCAGATATGTTCTCATATGGCTCATAACTGGAACACAGGGGACCAGTTATTACCCAACTGATATAAGTGAAATCCACTTGCATTATTCAGCTCAACTCACGGACATAATTCACATTCAACGGTCTCAAAGTATCTACGCTTATATGTATTCTAATATTATATATCCTCAACTTGATGTCAGCAATAATCTCAGCAATATCATTGATTTCATTATATACTGAACATAAACTGTCTTGGGTGTAAATATATCATCAGTATTGTAGGGTATATTATATAGTGAACATAAACTGTCTTGGGTGTAAATATATCATCAGTATTGTAGGGTATATTATATACTGAACATAAACTGTCTTGGATGTAAATATATCATCAGTATTGTAGGGTATATTATTATACTGAACATAAACTGTCTTGGATGTAAATATATCATCAGTATTGTAGGGTATATTATTATACTGAACATAAACTGTCTTGGATGTAAATATATCATCAATATTGTAGGGTATATTATTATAAGCAATAGTATTTTCCAAATGGGGACCGTAGGGAAAATATTCTTGTCAGAATCCGTTACGCTGCTGAATTTACATTTAATTAGCCAGTCAGGTAAAGAGGACCAGGCAATACTGACAGGGCTCATCAATTATGGAGTCTCGCCACAGGTTGACTGACCGAGGACTGGTAACAATTACATTAGACTGTTCTCAATGATGAGCCGTGCGAGAATCGTCTGCCAAGAGTTCATTGAACTAAACAGAATCAACTTTATTAGACAGGTTGGAGTTCTACAAATTCGGTCATTAAACCTCTCATTTTCGTGTGGCCGTGTCGGTTAGAGCGCTGTCATACATGGTGTTATAAACGAAGTGGCGGTTTCGATTAAAACACTGTCATGTATGGTGGCATAGACAATGTGGCCATGTGGGTTAAAATGCTGCCGTATATGATGGCATAGACGTGGTGGCCATGTGGGTTAGAACGCTGTGCTGTATGGTGTCATAGACGATGTGCCCATGTAGGCTAGAACGCTGTCCTGTATGGTGTCCTATATGATGTAGCCATGTGGGTTAGAATGCTGCCGTGTATGGTGCCATAGACGATATGGCCATGTGGGTTAGAACGGTGTCCTGTATGGTGTCATAGACGATGTGGCCATGTGGGTTAGAATGCTGCCGTGTATGGTGTCATAGGCGATGTGGTCATGTGAGTTAGAACGATGTCCTATACGGATTCATAGACGATGTTACCATGTGGGTTAGAACGCTGTCCTGTATGGTGTCATAGACGATGTGACCGTGTCGGTTAGATAACCTGTCCCGTATGGTGTCATACACGATATGATTGAGGTCCCATCAGAAGCCATGATCTCTTACTTGTATCGTAATCAGAAACAATTGACAGTGAATAAAGTATAAGTTGTGGAATATATTGGGTCAGAAATTATAACGTGAATATTCGAATCATGATTCCAGTTTATAGAAAAATTTATTGAAAGCTTATAATGAACAAACCTTCTCAATAGATTTGGCGTTCAAACAGACATATGCATAGAGGAGTGATGATTGAATATCATGGGAGATATTATATTAGAAGTGACCTACCAATGTAACAATGTCCAAAGATGCCCTTCTGTTCGATGTTCTACCGTTCTGTAGGAGCATCAAATGTTTTAAAGTACCGACAGTAAGAAATACGGGGCTGCCATAATGATATAAAATATTATTGGAAATGAAATGGAACCATAAAAATCTCTCGGCCAGCTTAGTTCAACTAGGATTTTAGTCTGGAGGTAATCCAACATTATTGATCTGATGATATATGATATATGATATATGATATATGATGCTTCTGGAAATGTGAATCTCCATTTTAACCTGATGTCCTGATATTTACATCCATCATGGCGGCTGACCTGGCCATTTGGAACGCTGACAGGAAGAGACTAATGGTCAGTGGAGGGATCAGCTGGCGTCGCATCAACACTCATATGTATGAGTCGACTTTCGTGCGATATCAACGTTAAATATGAATAACAGCGCTACTATTCTGCCAGATGAATAAGCCCCAAATAGACAGTAAATCATGTATACAGATTCTCAGAGACGGTGGTCATGTCGTGATTCCAGACGATGATAGTTATCAAATCCACAGTGGTCTGGTTAGAAGTGGGTATCTTCATCGACGTTGTTGTTAATATTTAAAAAAAAATCATCAAGAATATAATTATTTCTCATCTTTTACACAATGGCAGTGGATATCATATAAATGCGTTCTATATTATCTACCCCGATCTACATACCCTTCCTCTACAATATCTTTATCTGTCATTGTAGATAAAGATACTTAGAGGAATGGTATGTAGGTAGGTGTAGGTCGTATAGAACGCATTTTTGTGATATCCACTGCCATTGTGTTATATGAAAAGGTGAGAAATAATTACATTCTTTATAAAAAAAAATATATATATTAACAACATCGACGAAGACATCAACTGCTAACCATGTCATTGTGATCAAATGTCCCCTGATATTCTCTTTGATGCTACCCTGGTGCCTGATCTCTGTATATAGTCATGCATCAGGACCACGGAACTGTTCATCTAGAATGTAGAATCGTCTAGCCAATCATTATTAGAATGAATAGCTTTCTATAGTCAAGGTTGCATACAACACACGTTGAATATGTATAGGAGGCGAGGGTTGAGGATCCAACTTCCTAGCAATGATAAGATGAGTTATAATAATATAGCATAAGCTGCCTCATCTATATAGTACACACTGGGTTTGCTCTGTCAGTTACTTTTCTTGTTCTTTTACCTCTTTATTTATATATTATTTTATAAGATGCGTGACTATATTCAACAATATTATATATGGCAGTGTGACTATGCGTCACAGGACCTACGAAGTAAGGTAGGCATTAGGACAGGCACTGAGCTCTTGGCAATCCCACCCCCCCATTCCCCCCCAGCCCCAAGTTGAAATCCTGCCTATATTAAGATGGGCACATGCAGCCCAAGTCAGAATCACCAGAGATTTTCATCAAAAATCACCAGAAATTTTTGATTAAAACAGTATTGAATATTTTGTTGAAGATTAAAAGTGATGGGATTGAATGAATAGTTTACCAGTTACTGTGCTGATGTGAATCTGTGACACACCAACACACTCTGTGGCAGTGATTCTGTGACACACCAACACACTCCGTGGCAGTGATTCTGTATCCCTTAATCAAGGAATCAAAATTTGAACTGACAAGAAAAATTTAGACATAATTACACATGTAATGTTTTTGTTTAAATTATATCCCAGTGTGATATATAGTCAATATTCAAGAAGTACAATCAAAGTTACTTTATCTAGTTAAATTCTACCCAAAGAAAATAAATTAAGACCCTTTAAACATGCCGTCAATGCCAGATGTTGAGTTTATACAGCTGTAGATCAGGGCTCTGGGTGCATATATCATGTTTCCATACCCTTAATGCACACAACAGCGGCAAAACAAAGCCTCCTTGAACAACCTATCTTTATACAGGAAATTCTTAACCCAGAAAATACCATTCTCTCTCAAAAGAAAACAATTTACGTCAGGAAGGCCTTTTTTATTAAGCTAATTTTTGTTAGGTAGGGGCCTACTTAGATTCAATAATTGTCATGAAATTTCTTTGGTTATATCTTAATTGCAACTATGTTTGTTCCTCAAACCTAACATGCTTGAGCTATATGTATAACACACTTTCATTTGAGAGTCCAGACATTTCACCATTCATGTGAACAAATTGTACTAAACATGGAATAATTAAATTCACACTACCCATTTCTACAGTATCAGTACTATGTTACTATCTGTAGCAGTTGAAACCCAGTAAAACTTAAACAATTAAAACCAGTAAAGAAATTTGTCTGTGGTATGGAGATTTGAATGAGTAAACTACTAAACAACTTACATGATACCAACAAAATGTCCCAACACAAGCTGATAAATTCCTTGGGTGGCTTGCAGGACAGCTTTGTTTCACCCTCAGTGAAACATACAGCCAAGGCTTCCCGATGGGCATGACAGTGTACTCGCTGAGCCATCAATAAATAATAAAAAAAATAATTATAAATCAAATTTTAATCAGAATTCGGTCAACTCAGAACTTGCTCGTAACAATGCCCTAATGCACGTTCATGCCAAACATCAAGGTTCTAATGTCAACGGTTCTCCTTATTTTGCCGACGAAAGGATTCGGATGGACTGACTGACTGACTGACTGACTGACTCATTACCGGACAATTTGCGATCTGTAGCCTACTTCGTAGGAACAGTGAAACATACAGCCAAGGGTTCCGAATGAGCATGACAGTGCACTCGCTGAGCTATCAATAAATAATAAAAAAAATAATTATAAATCAAATTTTCATCAGAATTCGGTCAGCTCAGAACTTGCTGGTAACAATGCCCTAATGCACGTTCATGCCAAAAATAAAGGTTCTAATGTCAGTGGTTCTCCTTATTTTGCCGACGAAAGGATTCGTATGGACTCACTGACTCATTACCGGACAATTTGCGATCTGTAGCCTACTTCGTAGGAATATGTACAGAAGGGTTCCTCGCATGTTTCTGATGTCTCTGTTCTTTATCAGAGAACGAGAATAAACATTCATACAGATATCCACTCCCTGTCAGATATGTTCTCATATATGACACTTAGCTGTAACATAAGGAATTAGTTGTTTCTATACAAAGTACAAGCATCTAGTCATTCAGCCGTTGTCCGTCAAAGAATTTCCGCGTCCATAACCCAAAGAAACCGAATATTGTTTTTTCTTTTGTCGTTCCATCTTTCTTTCCACAGAAAGCATTGAAAAGAGCCTAATTCAGTTGTTTTCCCCAGGCCTTTGTTTACATATTAAAAACTATGGGAAAAGGCCTACAAGAAACTCACCCGCAGACACGGAGATTTTTCGAGTTCAACAAAAGAGTGGATACTCTAATGTATTCTAATGTCATACATCCTCAACATGATGTAGTTGTGTCAGCAATACACTTATTTATACCCCCATCTTCAACATTATACATAAAGTGTAAGTGTTCATTAATTAGTGAATAGTGAATACGTTGCCAGGCTTAGTATGTCCGCATGCGTGTAAATGCCGAGGAAAGGGGTTAACATAACATATTCTCCTCATGTCTTCCTGGTAATGATACTACCAGTATTATACCAATATAGGCAACAATATTTTCAAAATGTGGACCCTGGGGAAATTATTGCTGTCTGAATCCGTTAATCTGCTGAATTTACATTTAATCAACCAATCTGATACATAGAAGCAGGAAAATCTGATAGAGCGCATCAGTTATGGCTGTTCGCTATACAGGTTCATTTCCCGAGTACTCTTACATGGTAACAATTACATTGGACTATTTCCCAAGTTGCAGCACCGGATGCCAGAATTATACAAATTCCATAGAACTAAACGGAATTACCTGCATTCCATTATTAGATGTTTTCTCCACCGTAGAGGCCCTTTCTCTCAATGTGATACATTTAAGCTAACACATTTGATATCAGTTTAGCAATTCGAGACACTGTATCTATACTGTAACACTGCAGCCTCGCAATACTTATTCACCTCTCAAAAGGATATATCGTACCTAATTATCCTGCTGTCACCTGAGTAAATATATCATTCAATTCTGAACAGGCTGTAGAAGTTTCGGTCTTCAAGACGACAGGGGGCGGCTTGTGCGCGATCTTATATCTGGAATGGTTTATGTAGACATCATCTCCCGAGTCAACAGGCGACCTTGCGTTATAATATCTATAGATTCCAGCTCGGCTCCGAGATTTCTCGAAGACTTGAAATGGATTATAACAACAACAGATTTTTGATGATATATAGTTTTTACTATATGCATTTTCGTTCCAGCTTACAACATTTCACGTAGTTTGTGAACTCTACCGGTGGCCGTAGGACAGTTTGGTGATGGTATACACTGTCGTCGAGACATGATGGTGAATTAGTCTGTCTGTACACACCGACCATTCCTATATATACAATTCTAGTATATTACGGGGGCAAGCTAACGCGTCAAACTCTCAGCACAGCTGTGAAATTTCGCTCGGCTGTCTGTCTCATTTTCTAAACATGCACATCAGACTTGGGATTCACAAAGTACAATTCAGTGCAATTACATAACCATTTTCTATATTAACCCCATGTAAATTGAAATTATATAACTGCTACAAAACCTTGCCTAAAAGATCATGAAACGGAATCTCAGGAATAGCTGTATCAAAACAAACAGAACTTAAAATCAGAACACAACATAACATATTAAGTTTGCATGCACACAAATTACTACAATATAAAATTGGTGACTGTAGAGTCGAACTTTGCGTAAGAAATTCCATATTTCACACATCCCCCAAAAATGGAAGATGGATGATACTATCGGAGAAAGTCATTCATCTCAAGGTAGAAAAACAAAAGTAGCAAAATGCATAGTTCATTAAAATGATTACCAAATTTCATAGTCCATAGTCATAGCGTAGTTCATTATTCGCAATATCAGTTAAATACCTTGAATCATTGTCCAATCATCAGAGTCCGTGTTCATAGCGTAGTGTTTCACATTCAACCAAATTTCTGCAAACCAAATACTCCAAATACCGTATACAACAGGCTTACCACACCGCAAGTGTACACATATCAAGGATGACCAAAACAAGTGCTTGAAAATCCTTCGAGTATCTCAGCAGTGAATCTAAAATAGTTTGCCAAAACAAAATACATTTAGAACAGCCTTTAAAGATATTAAAATGTCAAAACAGTCAAACAAAATGAACAATGAGAAACAACAATATACAGACACCAGCCGTGAAGTGATCAATAGGTGTGAACATTTCTCAGCTGAACAAGTTTTAGCAAGTTTTTTAAGTTTAAATTGAATTTTAAACCACCTTGATCAATAAACTTAGTGTAATAGTTATCCAAAATAGATAGGAACTCGAGTAGGTCCCATAAGACAGATTAAAAAAGTATTTGACAATAGAATTCCGCAAAATATTAGGATTAATTAATCAGACACATTTTGCCCGATTTCTAGCCATTCAAAATCCGAGATTTAAACGTTTATTTCTCGAAAAGTATCCATGCTACGCTTTTGAAATTTGGCGTGCTTGTTATTTATAAGGTGGTCTAGTAAATTTGATCTCACCTTTTGTAAGTTCGGCTTAGTTTTTCAATTATTAACTTTTAAGACAAATGACCGTAAAATAGTACGGTTTTTTTTCAATTTAGTTTAGTAAAATAACCGTAAAAAGAAAACCAGGCAAAAGTTTTGGAAAAATGTGATAAAGTTTACTAGTTCGAGTTGTCTCCTATCAAGGTATATCATCAAAGTTGAAACAAGATAAACAGTTTTCATGAAATTTCAATCGAAAAATGGACGCTATTGTTTTCATTTGAATTTTCCTACGAAGTAGGCTACAGATCGCAAATTGTCCGGTAATGAGTCAGTGAGTCAGTCCATACGAATCCTTTCGTCGGCAAAATAAGGAGAACCGTTGACATTAGAACCTTGATTTTTGGCATGAACGTGCATTAGGGCATTGTTACCAGCAAGTTGATTTATAAGTATTTTTTTATTATTTATTGATGACTCGAGTGCACTGTCATGCCCATCAGGAACCCTTGGCTGTATTCTTCTCTGTGACTTTCAAGCGCCTGGAACTAACTTCGGCCGCCCAGCACTAAAGCAAAAAAAAAATGATGCGCCCAGCTCTCGAAAATATCAGGAACTTTAATGGTACTTGCCAAAATATGTCGGCATTATACGTTTCAAGGTAGCTCCGCCATGTTTTCCCTAATAGTCCACGCCATGCTTCCCGAACATCTGCCGTAAATTGTTGGAAATATTCGGGAACCCTCGTGATCATGCTGGTCGCTGTTAGCCGGTGGTATTGCGGAAGGCTACCGAAATCCCAGAATCTCGCGTCAGGCGAGCTGTATATGCCACGATGCATGAAGGAAGCAAATCATTTGATCGGAGAATGGAGGTTGTTATTTCGTCTGCTGCGAAGTTTTACCGAGCCACGAATATCACTTGACATGTATTTTATAAATCAATGTCATGAAGCGCCAAGCAACTTTGAAAAACTTCTTCTCACAGAAGCGTCAGAGGTCCAATGAAGGTAAACCTTTTGTTGGCTTTCGGTGGTCGTTCATGCCAAGAAAACTGTGGTCCGTTTTGCCCCAGCGTTTTATCGCATTAAATGAGTATCAGTTACCACAACCGAGTCCTGTCCGCCTAAAAATACCCTGTCATTGATCCACATTCCACTATGCCACATGGCCCTATTACTGAGGTTAATCTTAACGTGCTTCTGGGACAACTCCACAGCTCTGAAAATGATTCTTGTCCGAGAGCATAGGCCTACTGCATATACCCTCAAACAATCAGCGCTGTTCCCATAACTTAAATTGTTAAACCATATCATTGAAATAATATAGCAGAAAACATTGCTGTAACACTATGACCAAAGACATGTTCATAATGTGCTAATCGGATAGTTAGGACAAACATGCATCAGAGAGTGTGTGACTTGGGTTCAAGGGTTAAGATTTTGGAGGGAAATATAATTTTGACAGCAGAAATATGACCCCGCCATGTGCTGATTAGAGCGCTAAAACAGGGTAGGCTAAATGGACCCTTTTCAATGCAGTATTTCTTGGCATGTGTTGTTGTTCTAAAACGTCAGCTTCCAAAAATATTTTAATTATATCTATATTAAAAGCACACATGCATGTGTGCGCTCGCTCGTACGTCGTAATCAGTCTATTAGATCTACATGTACTATGAGATATCTATAATATGGCTAGTTCAACAATAGGCCTACACTTGAATCCAGTATTAAACTGGAGATTCCTGAGTAATCTATTTTTAGCCTAACTTACATTGTAATGTTGACACACATTCCGATACCACACACATTCCAATGGTATCCGTTTTCACTCATTTGCTGGTCTTGGAATTTCGTTGAGATTGAAGGCATATTATACTGCACGTTTTATATATCCAGCCTATACAACATTGCATCATTTCTTCAGTTCAGTCATTAGTTAAAAAATGTTCTACCTTAAAAAGAAATAAAAATGGCTGGATTTTATGAGAGAAATTACTAAATTTAAACACAACAATGACCCTATTATATGTTATTACTGAAGAAATCGATAATAAAATCATCGTTGTGTTTTAAATTCAGTAACCTATAACCAGTTGTTTATTTTGTTCGTGTGTGCTTTATTGTTCATTGATTATTATTATGTACCCTCTTCAGATGAGGTACCTTGAAGTTGAATGCCAAATAAATATATCCATGGAGAATGGCTCTCTAGTGATGCCTGATTTGATTCTTGCATTCTAACAAATCTCTGATCTTCACCTTTCTCACTTCAAATTTGTGTTTCTTATCCAGTTTCCTGTCTTATTTAGGACTACAAACATTTACTTCTCAACTGCTCTGACAGAGCATCATTCCCTACGCTAATTTAAAAAAAATCGCCTAATGCCGAGAATGGGGGGGGGGGTTCCCCGCTCTCTCGGACTCTCCCCCGAACACTTCTTGCTGTACTGCTGGGCTGATCATTCTCCAGGGTAATAGAAACTGAGGGCGATAATAGTTGCTACGCTAATGACTCACCAGCGGTGACATCTGGAAAAGTTAATAGTTCCCACTGTCAATTAGAGACGCT